>CANYBF011564816.1:0-22047 GCA_948192965.1 Dalechampia spathulata | reverse complement strand
AAATATTTGATTTCCTATTGAAAGAGAAGGTTATTAAGCTTCTCCTGATCATAAGCTTCCAACAACAGAGGAGTTGAAAGGTAAGGATTATTGCAAGTATCATAATTCATGGACTCATAATACCAATGCTTGTTGGACATTCAGGAATCTAATCCAAGATAGAATAAACAAAGGAGTTTTGAAATTTCCTGAGAAGAAGGAGACCATGATAGTGGATGAGGATCCTTTCCCGATGCCAGTAGTAGCTACTACTGCAGACCTACATTCCTGGTTAAACAATAGTAGGTCTGAGAGACGGATACAAAGAGGAAGGACTAAGCCTTTACAAGCTCGGAATACAAAGAAACGTTCTTGGACTCCTGTGAAGACATTCGTGGGAAACAAGGTGATTGAACATGAAAAGCCTCATAGGGTAACTGTCTGGAAGAGGTTAGGGAAACCTTGGAATGTATGGAAGTGGGAGGATAACGTTTCTATTTCACAGCAAAAGAAGCAGCAAAAGAGAGTGAATGAAAAAAGGCAACCTCGATTTGTAGTTCCTCCACTTGTTCCTGCAGGCGGATGGCATAGGTTATGTTATAAGAAGTTTCCTGAGCCCTTGAAGTTTTTGGGTCGATACTAGTGTACGTGAATCAGTATGACCATACGTAACTTAAAATTGACTTTTTAAAAGGTAAATTAGGTCAAATTCCTCATTTTCTTCAGATGATTTTCTCTCAATTCATCTTCTTTCTTTGGGTTTTAAGTTTGAGAGAAGAATTTATCCAAAATTCAAAGGCAATTGATGGAGATAAGTTGATTATTTAAGCTATTTTTCATTAAGGATGTGTTTGGGTATATAAAAATGTTAGGAATGTTATTGAATGATGAATTAGAGTTAAGTAAGATATTTGGAGGAAGATAATTGTATTTTCTGCAGGTGGTTTGGTAGATTATGAAGTTAGAATGTTGAAATATTTGAATTATAGATGAAACTCTGTCGAAATTCCTTTAGAAGTCTGTAATTTGGATAAGTGATGCATAAGATATAAAATAGGAATAAAGTAAGCTATTGTATGAATATTAGGTAATTTTGGTATATGGAAATAGTTATGGGTGACTAGTGAATGTTGGTTATTTGATAATTTTTACTGTAGTTGAAAAAGGGAGTGGGTAGGCTTATTCTGATAATTATGTTGCTATGCACCAGAAGAAGTTGACAAAGAGTGTTAGAAAAGGGTATATAAGTGGAGGAGGATATTTATTGAGGTATGTGCACAATAAGCAATATATATATATAATTGACTGTTTTCTTTGATTGGTTGCAAAATGGATATTTATGTTATTTTGGATATCTTATTGTGACAATTTTATTTATTTAAATTATTTATTTTTTATTATTGGTTGCAGAATGAGTATTTCAGTTGCCTCAAATTATTTATTATATATTCTTTGATATAAAAATATGTTTTACCTGGCTTTGATTTGTGGATTTATTTCATATGATTTATTTGATTTCATATGATTTAAAAAGAGTTTGAAAAAGGTTTTGTATTTCATAATCGGTAATAGCTAAATGATGATGAGACAGACAGATGATTATGAGATATTCCTCATTGGGTTGAAGGTTGAGTTATTGGTTTCCTCCCTAATGAGAAGTGTGCACACTAGATTATATGATATCACTTAGGGATGAGATTGAGACCCATCTTACATCCAGGTTACAGTAAGGTGTTTATAGTAACTTATGACTCAGATAGTATGATGAGATATAGTCACCTTAGGGGTGGGATTGAGATCCGTCTCCTATCCAGATTATAGGTAACTGTGACTTGTGACATGATAGTGGAAATGATTAAAAAAAATGATTTATTGGTACTATATATTACTATACTTTTGAAAGTTTATAATATGTGATGTATATTGAATTTATGATTTTGGAAATGTTTAATTCTTTTGCATACTTCAAAAGAATGTAATTGTTATTGTGTTCATCTATAGTGCACCACTGAGTTTTATACTCAGCATTCCTTTTTATGAATGCAGATCATAGTAATGAGAAAAATAAGAATTGATTGAGACTCGTACATGGAAAGCTAAAGCTATAACAAAGTACGACTAAATAGTTATTTCATAAATATGTCTTGTTAAATACGATGTAAGCATGCAATTATGTAAAATACCTAGAGATAAGGTGTATTTATTTTGTGTATTTGACTTATTAACATGACATATGCGTTTAAAACAAAGAATTCAGAATTATACCGGTTTGTTACCTTAAATTATTGTAATATTCGAGATTTGGTTTGAAATTAATTAAATTGCAATATATTATTTTTATTTTAAATAATAGTAAAAATTTGAAAGATCCTTATTTTCACGATCAAAAATATGATCGAATATATCTTTACTGCTATGTTTATTTTGATAATTTATTATAAAAGAATTGCAGAAATTGTTTTAACATCTTTTATAATATGTTTAGCTGGTTTCGAGTCAGAGTAAAATCTGTTAAGTGTATTACGAGAGTATATCATATCCTATGTGAGGAGTAAAGTGTGAGAGGAAGAGTACGCATTCACTTTATGGCAATGGTGTAGCTGTCTACGTTCAATTTATCTAATTTTCTTTAATTATTTTATTCCATTAGAAAATCAACTTTTTAAATATTTTTATATAATATAATTATGATTAATTTTAATACACTTTTATTACATTTCCTATTAAAAAGAGTATGGATTACAAAAATTATAAATACATATTATTCAAAAGAAAAATCATAATATTATAAAAAGTTATTTTCAAATTAATTTTAATATTTAATTTGTTTTCAATTTTACATTTTATATTATATTATTAGTATTTAATTTTATGTTTTTAAAATATAAATAAAACAATAAATGATCAGGCTTTATTTTTGAAAATTATTAGTTTTAGTTTTATCATTATAACTAATGAATAATGAATTTTTGACTGAATAATGAATTTTTGACTGATATGGATGTGTGTGAAAAACAAAAATCAATATTGTAAAACTAATAATTATATTTATCAAAATTTTTATATTTAAAAATTATTATAATACATTTCAATGAGATAAATAATTATATATTTATTAAATTATTTCATTAAAAAATGAAAAAATTTACACCATTGAAAATGAAAAATAATTAATTTAAATATTGTAAATTTTTATATCAATGGTAATAAATTATAATAATTTTTAACATATAATGATTATTTTCAATAATCAAAATATATTTTTATTAAATTTTTATCTTAATAAAATAAATTGATTTGAATAAGAGGTAATTTGATTAAAAAATTAAAATACAAGAATTTTATTTATTAAATTTTATATTAATAATATATTAACTTATTTTTTAATAATTTTTATTTATTTTTAATAATATTGATATTTCATAAATATATCATCTTTATATTATTTTTTGACTTACATTTATAATTTTATTTATCAAATATTAAATAATAAATTATTAATAATTAAATACTAACCATTATTATTACTAGTATGATTAATTATTATTATTAAATTTTATTATACTATTAATGATAACATGAATAGGTTGTTAAATGAGATTATACAATAGGTTAGTAAATTTATCAAAATTTTTGATATAAATATTTATTGAATTATTAATATATTTTTTATACTAAATTTAATTGTTTATAATCTATCATAAAAATTATTATAATCTATAAAAATTAAATTTTAATTTTATATATTTAAAATTTGAATAAATTTTTTAAATATATAATTATTAATTATTAATTATTAATTATAATTATAAATATTTCAGGCATGTCATGAAGTGATGAGAATTCGTATAATATTAAAATCAAAAAATTTTGGCCATCGAGTATAATGAATATTTTAGTAATAATCATATCATAATTTTTATTATCCAAATTAATTATTAAATACTTTTCGGTTGGTTTGGAATACCATCTGACAAGTCCTGCCACGTGTTCCTCGTAAAGCAAGTATAAGCCAGGTAATCGTGTCATCCTATCCTCGTTTACAGCCCTGACTTTGATCTCAATCCTTGCCAAATGTCAACACCACTGCTTCTTAGAATGCTTTAATGTCCTGAACAATCCGCCACCTGTAAAAATGTTTAAGCTTCCATCGCCATAGCTTGTATATCTGGCACTTTTTGTAGCTTCGTTTTCCACGTATTTATGCATTTGGTTGTTCGGTGCCACCGAAGAAACAGGAGAAGGGTGTTTGTCAAGTATAGCGCGAGAGGAAATGAATAAAGGGCAACCGAGAAGACCCCAGTCGGATCAGCAGGATCCTGTTAGATATGGAGACGTGTTTGATGTCCTGAGCAATGTCGCTACCAAGCCCATTGCCCCAAGAGATGCAGCGAGTATGCAGTCTGCTGAGAACCAGGTGCTTGGTGAGATTCAGAAAAGTGGCCCTGCTGCCGTGATGCAATCTGCTGCCAACGTGAACCTCAGGAGAGGTGCAGTCTCTCCTGATGATATGTCTGATGTAGTTAGAGACGAGGGTGTGTCTGTAACCGAAGCCAATGTTGGCGGTACCCGTATTGTCACCGAAAGAGTTGGTGGAGAGGTAACTAGTCCCCCTCTAAATTGTTTATATATTTATGTTAATTGAAGCCAACTTATTTGTTAATTTTCACTGTTAAAATTTTTCTGTGATCAGGTTGTTGGGCAGTTTGTTGATCCAAGGGTTCCGATGGGGTTATATCCTACTGGGTCAAATCCTCAAATTACAATAGGAGAGGCCTTGGAAGCGACAGCATATTCTGCTGCTGGAGGGAAGCCAATCGATCAGAGCGATGCAGCAGCTATCAAAGCAGCAGAGGTGAGAGCTCTCCGTAGTAATGAAACGCCTTCTGGAGGATTAGGCGCACAGGCGCAGTCAGCTGCGGATGCTAATACCAGAGTTATGGATGACCAAAGCAAGACCACTCTCTCTGATGTTCTTGCGGTAATCAACTGGGACAGAGTCTTTTCTTTTCTTTCTTTTATCCTTTGGTTGGTTCAATATCGTCAGCAAGTTGATTGGAGGTGTTTGTGCAGGATGCGAGTGCCCAGTTACCTACTGAAAGAAATGTAAAGCGAGAAGATGCTGAAGGTGTGATTGGCGCAGAAATAAGGAACAAAGCTGACATGAGAGTAACTCCTGGTGGAGTGGCAGCATCTATGGCTGCTGCGGCTAGGTTTAATCAGAATCCATAGATTTCGGAGTGTTTGTTTGTATACGTATATGTAAGATCATTAGTAATGTAGGTGAGGCCTTCTGTTGTATTTGTTTGCTCTCAGCTTTTATGTAGATATAGGCTCAAGAGAGGTATCTGTCTGGTTGTAAGATGAGATGCCTCCGAAAGGGCGAGTTTGGGTGTGTTTAGATCGGCAATTTATCTATTTGGGGTAAAATTTTTTTAAAAAAATAGGTGAGAGATAGTTAATGCCACATGGCTCTCTCTTGCGTAACAAGAGAGAAGTTTTCGTATACTGGCCGTCAATTGTTCCATTATGATGTTAAATTATATATATAATATATATTATTATATATATAATTATATCAAATGAAGAATTATTTTCACCCAAATAGATAAAATTGTCGGTGTTTAGATAGTAAATGAGGAATAAGAGGCATTTGTCTACTAGTAAGATGCCATGGAAGTGTTACCATCGAATCTATACTCATCTTGGTAAATTTTAAATCTTTACATTGTATAGTGGAGTCGTTTTAGTTTTCATGGTTGCCATCTGAGCTTCGACCAGAAGCTTGAAGCATCTTTGGTTTCCTTGAACCCGACGACATGAAGCTTTTTCTGATAGTTGGACTGGAATCAGATATCTCAACGCTGGAAGATTGATCCTTTTTTCGAACTCAAAAACAGACGGAATCAGGAATCTCAGGTGGGTGGTTAATCAAAAATATCTAAAAACAGAATATATCTCTTACCTAGCAAGATTGCAAGTTGCTGAGAATTCTCTGATTTTTATAAATGAAACGATTACTTCTAACTATTTGAGAGGGAAAAAAATATTTCATCACGTATAATATAATCCTAAATTATCATTCCTTCATTATAATTTAATCCAAAGTTATAAACTCAACGTATGAAAGAGAGGACTGGAAATAGCATTGAATCTTCGATACAAGTATTTGTACACTTTTGATACATAAAAGGGTATGATCTACGTCAACGGGCCTTCCTCAGGCTGGAGAGAGTGAGCTGAAAATGAACCTAAATAGGCTACGGATTGGGCTGTACACCTAACAAGGATGGCCCATACACCAAGTTCACATAATGGAAGACCACGTCCACCCCTCCTCCTGTGACTTCGACGGAAGCTGGAGCCGAAACCTCTTAGCCCAGTCTTGGTTCCGCCGTTAAAGACGGAACTTTTTTGAGATTCAAGGATATGGAATCATAAGGTTATTAACATCCGCAGCACCAGTCAAAGTAGATTTATTTGCAGCTAGTACCGTCAGAATTGCTACAAATGATAGTGGATGAATTCGTTATCCGTATAGATGAAGCATCAATACCCTCAAACCATTTCAAAGTCGAAGCAAATAACTGCCTTCCATAGTACGTACACTTTTAAGACAGTGGGAAACCTGAAACTCAAAATTCCACATTTGATCATTCTTCTAAATTCGATCGTACTCTCATTGGTAGTTTTGTGATTAAATTGCACAAAATAACACCGCCATAAAATGCTGCAGTTTACTGCAGTCTTGCCAGACCAAAAATATAAAGGTTAACGGTTGGCACTTTCAGTTCATCACCGGGTTACTGGGCACTGGCAAATAAAGTATGCTATCGTATGGACCATGGGACGTGTAGCGGGTACCACTCGTAATACTGGGCACTGGCTACACAGAAAAAAGGAAGAGCGCCAAGCCCCCAGACTACGATTATCCCTCCAAACCAAAAATTCAGTTCTTTTGGCTACCAGAGTAATCTGAATGTATCATCTGAATCAAAAGTCTGGTGTACCACTGGGAACATAGTATACTCGAACCTCACAAACCCAACACGCATTTGAAATTATGAAAATGTAGCGAGAAGCTTTTGTGAAATCAGACATCTAACAAATGCTTTAAAATATAACTTCTAACAGATATCAATGTATAATAAAACTAAAATCATTTAACCGAGTAACCTGTAAGAAGTCATAAGGACCGACAAATACAAGACATGCAAGGTTCGCCATTTGAAACCAAATAAACTTTTTCCAGCATATTCAAATGATACCAAAAATCTAGAGACCGGACGAGACCAAGAATCAATCTATCGTTTCTTGGAGACACCAACGGTCTTTCCTCGGCGGCCAGTAGTCTTGGTGTGCTGTCCACGCACCCTAAGACCCCAGTAGTGACGAAGGCCACGGTGGTTTCTGTAATATGGGAAAAAAGAAATCGAACAGTTCAACAGATGATAAGACATAGGAACCGAATGAATCGAGTGTGCCAGATGATAGAACATTCCGTATTAACAAATGAAACAAACCTGATCTTCTTCAAACGCTCAAGGTCATCTCTAAGCTTCATATCCAAAGCATTGGACACGACTTGAGAGTACTTGCCATCCTTATAATCTTTCTGCCTGTTCAGGAACCAATCTGGAATCTTGAATTGACGTGGGTTAGCGACAATCACCATAAGTTTGTCAAGCTCTTCAGCTGAGAGCTCTCCAGCCCTGCACATAACCAAAAATTTATAAATAAAAAAAATTTGTTAATGAAAAGGATAGAGCAAATTGATTCATTGCCGGACGAAAATGTTCATGTAAAATAACACTGTGCACCAAGAAGACGTAAAGGAAGAAACCAGCCAGTGGGATGGGCATGTAAATCGCATAAACTGAACCAATTGAGACCATTCATATTGCAGTATTGAAGTTGTGGATTAAAAGCAGAAACAAAAACCAAACGGGAAAAAAAGATCCGCTTTCCAACATGTCATTTGCAAGTCGGTTGATAGGAACTTGCAGATCTGCAGCTTGTTCAATTAGAGATTATAGATCCTTAAAGAGTGTCATTGTATACAAAAATTGTTTCAAATGAACACGTATTACAAGATAGTTTACTGATAAGCCACAATCCTTCTGATACATCCAATATAAGAGTAAAAGAATTGAAAATGAAACGACAATCACAGGTCATCAAATAATAGCCAAAAATTGAGAAACATCATTTTCTGTAGCTTACCAATCTTAAAACCTACGAAGAAGTACTAAATCGCAGCAGAATAAAGAAAAGAGAAGAAATAAAAACCTCTTGTTCATGTCCACGTCAGCTTTCTTGCAGACGATGTTGGCGAAACGGCGACCAATACCTTTGATGGAGGTCAGGGCAAACATGATCTTCTGTTTCCCATCGACGTTTGTGTTCAAAACACGGAGAATGTGTTGAAAATCTTCATTAGTTACCAGCGACTGCAATCAACAAATTCGGCAATGTTAAATTTTTGCATGCATTAATGCTATACCAGAACCAGTATTGTAATTACTCACCATAGCTAGGATTTAGAGACCTAAGAAAGCTGTCTGCGGTTGCTTTTGACGCGGCGTCCAAGAGAAGGAGAAGTCCCTGAAAAACCCTAGATGCACAACGGAGCTGCACATGTACTTCTTATAAGATAGAGCTTCGCGCAAAACGACCTTATAATTGCCACGTCATCATTACTTAATCCTCTAGGATTTTACCTTAAAAGCTTTAAATAGAGAAGTTTTTAATAAATAAAAAATAAATGGGATTATAAAAAAAATCTGGATATTAACTTATGGTAATATTTATTATAAATTGAATGGTATAAAAAAAGAAAGAAAGAAAAGGTTGTCATTGAGCATAAAGAAAGGAGAAAAGGTATTATATCATAATTCAGAAAAGAAGGGGGTTTCATTTACAATAAGCCATTCCGAGGCACAGGCATCGTAATGCATCATCGCCTAAACTAGAAGAGAAGACTGTTCACTAAAAGCTAATCTTCAAAACTATACATCCGGAGAAAAGGGGGTTAATCAAAATGAGATCACCAAAATCCTTAACCTCCAAAGAGGACTAATTACTCACAAGATTACATCTTCGTCAATTAACTACTGGCAATGGCCAGCGCCGCCAAACTGTCAGAAGCTGCTGTCAGAAATTAACACCTGATCTACTACCCCTAAAACAATCCATCCAATATCAATTAGCCTGGTTTGATAAAATCACCACCTCAGAAGCACCATATGCATTTCCCCCACCAGAAGCGCAGTGAAGGCTAACAGCAGGAGCACCGCTTGAATTGCATATTAATTCAGAATTGCTATTTGTCACGTTCGCTTCAACCTTGGAATCAGATCCCGGGGGATCCAACGATTTCGTGCCGTTATGAAATCTGTCAGAAACTGACCCTCCACCACAAGAAATGCCGCCATTCTGACTAGTGTTGGGCGCATCTTTCGAGTCATTTAAACTAGCCATACTATCACTGCAAGACCCTGATACAACCCCTGAAGGCCTGCAATGCGCATCTCTTGCCATTGAACTCGAAGGATGTTTAATAGGCAATGAACCAAGACACCCATTTAATGAATCTTGAGAACTTTTGGGACCTTCAAGTGATGCTGATTGAACTACAGTGACGGAAACATTTATACCCTTGGGCTTGCAGAGAGCAGCATTCTGATTTTCAGATACTAGGTTCTGGAAATGAGAACCATCAAGTGTCGCAGCGCTATTCACAACGAAATCATGATTTTGTTCAACGGTCTTGGGAGTGAGACCTGACAGATCATGACATTTTTTACTAATCACATGCTGAGTTATGATGTCAGTCGTCCCTATCACACATACATCAGGACATCCACCAGATCCATCTGCAACAGATTCACCGATTCTTTGACTGGAATAAGGTACATCTGTCTCATTAGAACCTTTCGAGTCAAATTCACCTGAAAATCTCTTATCAGAATTATTCAATGTTTCGTCTCTGGTTTGGTCATGAGCATCACCAAAAGAATCAGCGGGATTCAGAATTCCATTGAAACCTGACGGACCAGCAGGTTCCTTACAACTAGCATTCAGGGTTGTAATGACACGGAAATTATTTGAATCAAAAACTGAAGCAGATCCAACTGCAGCATGTTCATTCGTCATGTTGCCTGATGGAGAAGAATCGGTTTCAACGGGATGATTCAAATCAAATCCTGCTGAACACCTTTCACCAATTTTATTCGTCTTCTCTTCCACAGGATGTAGTTCCTCAATTTCAGCGGGATTCGACCCTATAACTGTATCCATGGGGTTAAGATCCCCTATCAGAAAATGCAATACCTTTCACCCATCACAAATGAGAGTTATCATAAAAATAACAAATACCTTCTATGGGATGCATATTCCCTTCGGTAAACAACAGATGCTTTGACAATGGTTTCTGTAACATATCAACACCCGGGAACACTATCATATTCTTATTTCTCAATATTTGCTTATCTGATCTTTCAAGGGGCTTGAACCCAAACACGGAAGTCCATGTTTCCGTCAACTCGGAGATGGCTGGTATAACCAATTTTTCAACATTCAAAGAGCACAGAGCCTGATAACAGATTCAAAGAAGAAAAAGAAACTAGAAATTTCAGATGAGTAAGAAATAGGATAAGGACGTTGGCTTCACTGAAGCAAGTACATTCAATAGCAAAAAGATAATGTTTCATTCAGAAGCACGCTCATCTTGAAATGGGTCAATAAGGACATGGACAACCACAAAATTTAAACACTAGTCCATCACCTCCAGAATCAGAAGTAGTTATACCTAGGAATTCTCCCCGACTCATAAAATATCATTTTTGGTGTGTCCCAAGCAATATATTGCAAAGAAGAATATGTCAAGGGAACTATTAAGATGTTTCTTGATGACTAAGGCAAATTTATATAGTTAACTCCTTCAAAGCTTGTGCTTTATAATAGATTCATCACGAAACAAGAGATGGCATTGAAGTGGATAAATTAAATGGTACAAGTTAAAGTTCTAATCACAAAAATGAAGTCCAACATGGAGATGAACGTGAAGTGTTTCATCGCAAATTGTAACTCATATAAGAGCAATAGACAAATAAAGCATCACTTTCGCAGAATATTAAAACAATTCTGAGAAGGGTCAAGAAAAGAAAATCTAAAGAGTTTCCATTCCCACTTGAGGACCTTAACATCAGCATATAAAGTGCAGAACGAACAACAAAAACAAGTTCAAGGTACAAGCTTACCCTCTCGATTGAACTCAAAAGCCGGCGGCACATCCCTTGCCGTCTGTACATGTAGCGGGTCCCAATGAATGGCATCTCTGCTAAATGATTCCCGTGTATTCTATTTAACAAGGCATTAGATATCATAGTTAGTGTTCACATTCGCATACATGTAACATGCCACATGCCCTAACTTACATGGATAAAAATGCTAAAGGGCAAAACAGCGTATAGGCAGACAGGAGAACAATGGAAGAGACGGAGGGTGAGCGGTGTAGGATGTCGAAATTCACGCTCAACCAACTTAAGACATCTAAAGCTTGCATAGAGTTTGGTAATGATGAATTCCTAAAATTTATTTTAACTTTTAAAACTTTATTATATAGAATAGCATCAAATAAAATCAATTCCTCTAAAAGAATTGAACAAACCCTCAACGAGCAAAAGGACATGAAACAAGTTAAAAAAAATTGCAAGTGAATGCCACAAGATGCAAACAAGCCCAATCATGTTCAAACAAGTCAGGAAGACAAACAGTTGCAATACCAGGCTAACAATGATTTAAAATAATATTATACATTAATAATGGGGGGGAAAAGGCAATACGGAATTGGTAGAAGCGGAAGTGGGTTTCAGAAGCACAACTTCAAAAGTAGACACAGAAGTAGTCAGAGTGACAAGGAAGAGTTAGATCCTCCTAAATTTGATTCCCTTGAGCTATTAGTATTGCATGAAACTACGCATTTTTCTAAAACTGAACTAGAGGCATTTTTGATAAAGATTAATCAACTTCTTTTCATAAGGAATGGTTTTATCACCCTGAAAACTTGAAACGGATCAAAGATTTAAAAGCAAAAACTGATATTCCATTGTGGCATAAACTATCAATCAATACGGCCACATTTGGGATTTTAGATGTCTCGTATTACACACTGCACAGGAAGGAACAGTGAAGTACCAAGATGTTACAGATATGCAAACATTTCAACCCTAAGAATCCAGCAGATCGTTTCCTCTAAGATCATAGATTCTAGGAGATGTTTTTCTGAGAATAAGTTAAGACATTAATTCTTTGAAAATGCAATAGTGAAAAATTTTTTTACAGGTGCAGACATGGATTTAGCATTGATATACTGCTGCAAAATGCATATGATGAAGTAAAAATACCTAATTGCTGCAGCAGCGATCATTTCATCGCCCCTCTCCAAAACTGCAGTGAAGAAACCAGAATAGTTAAGTCGATTGAAGTTTGACCTGCAAACGAGAGTCAGAAATCATTAATGCTAAATGGTTGCATAAAAATTCAACCATCAACTATAAATGAACAATATCAAGTGTTTATTACCATACATCATTAAAAACAGGGACAAAAGTGAGCAAAATTGTGCACTTCAGACACATTTCTAAGCCTGCAGAAAATTAGGCTAGAAAGTAGTAAATTGATATCTACCCACATAATAAAAAAGAATGAGATGCTACTTTGAGGCCAGATGTGAAAACTAGATTGGTTGTCCATTACCAGTCAATGATTATTGGCATCCTGCATGAGTATAAGTAGCATAACTAAACAGCTAGAGGGAAAACAAGTCGTGTCCACAAAAACAATAAATAAATGAGCATTTCAATCCGAAAATTCCTCAGCTCTCATTTTCATATTGTTTCCTATAATTTGCAGCGAAATGTTCTTTAACATGGCTCATCAATGTTTCACTGTGTACTTGCACTGAATTGTAATGCAGTGCACAGCAAAGTAAAATGAATTCTTGGGCAAAACATCAAAGACTGAATTACAAAACAAATACCATCCACAACCTCAAAGAAACGATACGCATTGAAATTAATGGCATTCACATATTACAATTAAGAATGGACGCATGTAAAGTTCCCATGCAAACAAAATTCAACTATATTTACCCAAAACTATAGACAATATTGCGGATCAGATTGGCCCCGCTTTTATGGTCAACCATGGGCAAAAAGCACTCATCCATTATTTGCAAAGCAACAGCCACCTTCGAATTGCAATCCACTTTTCTTGGCACCTCAAGAAGAGAGATATCAGAGCCAACCTCAAATCGACGAACAAAAGACCATGAAAATCCTCCCTCTAGTTCAATTTTAACCCCATAAAGCAACTCCAGTCTTTCATATAACTGACAAAAACAAAGAGACAGATAAAGTCCAATACACAAAAATAAGAATTCTGAACTATCACAACTAATCATGCAACTAATTTTAACTTAAAGACATATGCAAACTCCTGAGAGGCCTTTTGTTAGAATAACAAAATGACGTTGCAAGCAAAACAAGAAAAAGGCAATCACCCTTTGATATTCAAGAGTATTATAACGTATATTTGATTTCATAGTCATACACCGTTTCATATTCGACACAAGTATTATTGCATATATGGTATCATAGCCATACCTTCAGATAGCAATACTTTTTTTATTTGCCTAGAGCCAACTAATTAAAAGTTTAAGCTTCTTCTTGTAGCATTGATATTGGCGGAAAATGAAGGTGAAGATATTCCCGCATCAATACTCTGTAAAATGATTCTGACATGATCCAGAGTTTCATTTTTTGTCTTGATAATTAAGATTTTATGGCAAAACAAGATCGACATCCTAATTCTAGGCTTCCATAGATTGATAATAGGTCGCAATACCTCTCGACATTTCTTCCCACAGAAGGATGCATTACCAGGAACAGCATTTACGATATACTTCTCCTGAACACAGGATTGGTGATCTACAGCAGAAAAATTATGTTAATTTAACTCTGATCAATTTAACAACAATAGTTCAACAAGTTCCATAATATAAAAAGAGTAACACAAAACTACAAATAAAAACTTTACAAGAAAAGAGTTGATACATTTGTCCTCGCACAAATCACATGTGACTAGAGAATTGAATATAGCAGCCTCCTTATCATCCCCCTGACATGTCTTTCCGCCAACCAGCCCACAAAATTTGCATAAACAGTGCATGCAATGCCAAAGCCCTGAAGGGAACTTCTGTCATGAATGAAAACATTGTAAAGTGAGATAACTAAAAACCATTATATTAAAAAATCAGCATGTGAAAAATCTCATTTGAGCAAATCAGTAAAGTCCTCCTTTGAGGAGGTAAAGAAGTTGAATGCTTCCACAAATGATGCACATGGGTTCCTGTAGAGCCTAAAGCATAGCAATCAAAGGTGGTGGCTGGTTCATATGGCTTGTTAAATGGAAACAGAGAGACTGGACCATAGTGTTATTTGGGGAGGGACTAACTTGCAGAGGAGAGCCAATTTTGTATTTATTGAGTAGCACTCGGTTTATAGTTTTTATTTTTTTCGTGTTACCCAATTTATAGTTTTTATTTATTTATTTATTGAGAAAGACCCTTTTCAGTGACAACATGGCCAAAAGAAAAAACATCGGCATGACCTAATACCTCTTCCCTACCCACGCCCCAGCCAAATAAAGAACCATCCCTGCTCCAGCCAATAAAGGAATACAAAAGTATATTTCTTTCATGCGTACACAACTTCAACAAAAATGATGACGAGAAAGTGAAAAATGCGTACTCTTATCTCCAGGCAACTTTGGTGGAATGTTGATGGACAACTGTCGCAACAAATCAAATCTCCACCATCTCCACAAATTCCACACGTGTCATCATTTGGATCTTCACCATCAATATCAACAAAATGGAACCCCTTATGGACAGATTCATCTTCTTTCTGCCAGGAGTCAAACTGGCATTGAAAGAGTGACGATCCGGTCTCCAAATATATGTTCATGAGTGGTTGGCAGGAGTTGCCACCTGCATGAGCCTCAAATTCTGCAGTTGTAAAAATCTGGCTACAGCAGTCGCATTGAATCCCGTCTGTTGTAACACTACCTTTGGTAACAGCTCGTGTTTTTCTGGTTTTCACATACTGCACCTTCCCATCTAGTGGCACAGTGCCCATTCCAATCATCCATGCAAGCACAGTCCGCTTTCCATTATACAGCACATAGCCATCCTTTCCAGATTCTATTCCATCCTGAGACTTGCGTACCTTCAGTGAAAATCGTTTTCTGCCATATGTTTCCAGTTGTTCACATCCCTTCGCTGACACCACAGATTTCTCACCTGAAGTAGCAGCTGAATCATACTGTTTAGTATGCGCAGTTTTCAGTTTGTTTCTCCCCTTTGAAATCTTATGGTCCACGCCAGCCAGAGCACCCAGTTTCCGCTTGTGCATGGCAGCTCCAATTATTTCTTCACTCTTCTCTCCTCGGTACCATTTCTTTTTCTTTTTCTTTTTATTTTTGTCAGAGCGTTCCTTAATCATTACTTTAGTTAGCATGTTAACTTCCTCATCCGGTAATGGAGTAAATTTGAAGCCAGTGTTAGGTGTCTCGGGATCAGCACCACTTTTTTCATATTGCTGCTTAAGCATTCGATATGCCAAGGTGATCGACCAGTGAGTCCTTCCTTCAGGATTCACATACACTGCATCCTTGTATTCCCTACCGTTCCTAGGTCTATACTCAATTCCCCAGCCAGCATTCAAAAGCAATGCCACAATTTTGTCTCTCACTGCTTGCCTTTCTGATCTACTGTGTGCAATTTCTCCTGTCTTCTGTATAGAATTCCCTATTACCTTGTTCCGAATGCCATCTTTGATCTTCTCACCTTTGGGAAATTTAATGTCATATCCTCTGCCCAGAAGTTTCTGCCCTGATAATGAAGTTTTCTCCCCCATGTTGTAATTAAAATCATGCTTCTCATATTTTGGTGGTCTTCCCCTTCTCTTTTTCCTTCGTGTACCCAGATTTTTACCCTTATTCAACTTGAGGTGTTTCCTAATATCATGCTTTAACTTCTCTCTTGCTTCATTGTCTAATTGATCACTCTCTTCATCATCAGGCCCATAACAAGCTTCCTCTTTGACCTCAGCCATGTGCTTCACAAACATCTTAGACTGAGCCTTGGGAGGTCTCCCACGCTTACGCTTCAATTCGTTGATATCCTCGTTTTCTGGATGATAGGATTCTAGACTAGTAGATAAATCAGTTCCTTCGTTTTCCATGCCACCGAATTTTTTGTCAGATCCATTAATCTGCTCAGCCTTGCGAGGCCTCCCACGCTTGCGCTTCAATTTTTTCTGCGCTTCAATATTAGACTGAAGCCTCTCGTGGGCAGAAGATTGACCAATCTCTCCCTTACTGATATCAACACATTTGTTCTGAAACTCATCACTCTCTAGAGATTTGGGAGGCCTCCCACGCTTACGCTTTGGTTTTTCATTCAATTTACCATTTAACTGATGCATCTCCTGACAATGAGATTCAGTATCTCCCTTTTTGGCACCAACTTCTTTGTTCTGAAGCTCGTCACTCACCTGAGACCTGGGAGGTCTCCCACGCCTACTCTGTAATTCTTCATTCAGTAGATGCCTCTCCTGACCAGATTGATCCATCCGTCCATTTTCACGACCATCCAGTTTTTCCTGAAACTGGTCACCTTCTGAAGACTTGGGAGGACTCCTACTCCTGCATTCTAATTTTGTGCTTACCATATGATCAAACTGACTACTTTCGTCAAAATGATCATTCTCCTCACTTTCCACATCAACCCTCTTCTCCTCGGACCCAGTTTTCCCACTAGTCCTTTCTGCAACAAAAAGACCACTAATCTGTGCCTTCTCATTGTTCTCCTTACCCTCATGTTTTGAGGTGTTTGACCGCAGCACTCTACGGACAACTCGTGGTTCAGCATCCACTACATCATCCTCCCTCAAATTCTGCCTTTTGACATGGTTATCATATTCACTCTCTCCTTTACCATCTATTCTACTTCTTTTCCTCCTATCCTTGATAGAATCAGCAGTCACTGTTGGAACCTTATCAACAGTCAAACAGCAATCCTTCTCGTCAGTACTTCCACCTTCCATTTTAGCTGGTGTTTCGACTTGATCGGCTTTTGCCGATAATTTGCTACTGGATCGCAAGCCCTCTCTCATATCTAGCAAAATACACGGGGTAACAAAAAAGAAAAAAAAAAAACTTAATTTAGAAACTGACACATTTTCCTCTCCGTTTCAACAGAAGCGCCTTCAAACTCAAAGATAAAAATAATTTAATAACAGTAACAGTGAAATAAAAAATTTAATAACAATAACAGTCATATTAACCAAAACCTCCAGTGATCTCCCTTACTTGTTCTGAGTGTTTGAGCTGGATCTTATTGGCGTTCTAAATCAAACCCTAGGCATTCAAATACAAAAGCAATAGAAGAACATCAGATTGAATTGTACGGGCAGATCCTACCAAAATTAGGAAACGGGAAAAAAAAAAAAAAGGAAAACGAAAATGAATAAGAAAAATACGACAAAAGGAAAAGGCAATACCAATGCAGCAAAGAGGAGTAAATTGCAGGAGCCTACGACGTCGCACGAGTAAACCGACCAACGGCCATAGGCTGTGTGTATGGGGTTAGCGAAAAGCGAGCGAAGACATGAAAGAAGGGATTGTGGGATTTTTAAGGTTTTTGGAGGGTATTCACAAATTTTTATTTACGTCTTTATCTGAAGCTAAGTTGTTGGGGGCAATTTCCAAGGACATTATAGTCATTTCCTATTTACTGCCATTTTCAATTTTCCTTCCCTCCATTTGGATACCAAAAAAACACCTCCAAACTTATTCCACTAATAAACTTTCCCTTTTTTTTTTTGACTTTCCTTGCGCTCTAATCATTCCTGAAATTGCAGAAGCAAAATTAGGGTTTTACATTTCCCGAACAGAGTTATAATTCGTTTCAATTCCAACTCTGCATCACCCAATAGAGTGAAGTAGCCGAAAATTCATCATTTTTTAATAAAATTACTATTTAGAATGCAATAAAATATAAATTAAAAAACAAAAAACGGCCTTTAGTCTGTAGAGAGGGGCTTTAAGGATAACAAAAGTTAGGCAACTTGACGTGCATGCCCTGAAATATTACAGATATATTATTATTTATTTTAAAAATGTTATATAACTACTTTAATAATTAACGAGGAAAAGAGCGAGGCCTTCGAAATGCCGACTTCTTTCTTTATATTTTCAATTAATATCAAACAAATTTGCATTTTAAATATTTAATTTTATATATTCAATATATATTTCAAATATTTATTTTTAATTTAACACGTAGGTTGAGTTGATCCATGTGGGTGTAAATCTAGGGTCACCAATATTGGACCAGGGTGTGTGCCTTGAACTGGGCCTGTCCAATGCCATGCTTCTTGGACGAGCCTTATATCTTTTAATCCAATATTAAAACTGAAATAAACTATATTTTAAAATAATTTATTGATTATTTACAGAAACATGCTTCCAATATATGTGCTTAATTAGTCAATTTTGATTTTTTTTATAATACTATCCAATTTATTTATTTTATTAATGTTTTGATTGTAATGCTTATAATCAGTTGTAAGATTATCCAAACAAATAATAATGAGATATATATATAACTTGTTAATTACAATTAGCTTAGCCATCTAATCAATCATTAATCTGAAAGCAGATCAGATTTTGACTTCTTCATTGCATAAGAGAAAAGGCACAAAAATAAAAAATAAGAAGGGTCCCTTTCTCCCTTCTTGACGAATCCTTTTTTGGCTGATAATGGAGTGCATGAAACTGTAACTTAACGAACTAAGACTTGATTTCCTGCATCGCCCGTTCTGCAGATATCTTATGGAGAAAGATTTCAAGATTGTAAAAGCAATCTTACCAACACCAGATTGATGTTTTCTTTTTTCTCTTCACGAAGAAGATGAAAAGTGGTGTACCAGTTTAGTGATTTGGCCATCAGACATGCATATGCCGACGTACGTGGTATAATAAACCTCTAAGGATGTGAAGTATAAATGACGCAGCTTTATACAGTTGTATTATTCAATTTATACAAGGAGGAGGAAGCTCCGATTTGCCATGATAGTCATGCACAGTACTGCAAAACGCACATTCTTATATCTATATGTACACGTATATATTTAGTATATATAGCACATCATCAATCGGTGGCAGCTATGCCTTGCTTGCATACATACTTTGCAAAAGCTGAATCTTTGTTTGGAAATGCAGCATATAACAGAAAGAAAATCATCGGTTCTTGGGAGCAGAAAATAGATGGATTAGTTACAGGGAGAAGCGGCAGGATGAGATTCGACCAGCATGGACCATAGAACATGCACATCCTCGCACGAGCAAGAATTCACATCCTTGTACAGAACGTATATTCCCCTACCTGATGAAACATCAATACACATATATTGAGTAGAAACATAGGGAGAAGAACAACAGCAGAAACTAAAGTAAGAGAAGAAGAAATCTGTACGTTTTCTCTCGCTAGAATGTACACGATGCCAGAACTTCTTCAACGGGGATACGAGCAAGGAGTGAAGCCACCCCATTTAGAGGAAGTGCAGTTTCTTTTTCTTTTCCCTTTTTCAGTTCATGTTAGGTGAAAGGTTGGAAGGAATTATATGGGAGGATTAAAGTAATTAGTCAAGCTTTTTGCTAAGACGAAGACGACTTGAACATCACGACATGCCGCCTCATCCAGTTCCATCGTTGAATGCAAAGAAAATATGTCAGCGTGGTGCCATGTCTCTGTCATTCTCTTAATCCCTTATGCAAGGAGCTTAACTCAAAATCAAGGCCAAACAAAAGCCGAGCCTGATTTAGTGCACAACCCATAATTTAGTCAAGTTTTTACACTTCCAATTGTTTCCGTATCTTATCCTGATGAATAGAAAAAAATTGCCTTTCTGTCTAAAGTTTTGCTACAATATATAAATCAATTCCTACCCACTAAAATAATTATTTCTCATATCCATGCTTCCTCAGCCAACTTGTTTCTAATTTGTTTGTCATTGTCGTTGAACTTACAGTACACGTGAAGCTTTTGGTTTTTGGTACTTGTGTTCAACATACTTGGGCAAAAGCATATAGTCATGCAAGCAAACAGTAGCTTCAACACGAAGGTTATGCAAGTGCTCATAGCAAATTTTCTTTAAAAAAAGTTAGGATAATTAACGAAAGAATAAACTGACTCAATCATAATCAAGTGCCAATATAAAAGCTACCATGCTAGGGTTTCTTTTGCCTGAAATCTTTACCGGAAAGCTTGTGCAAGCTCCTTGTTGTTGGGATCTAACCGCCACCCAGTATGAAATGAAGACATTGCTATCCTGTACACCTGATACGGCAAATTAACATCACAATCATACGAAAATAAAACATCATGGCAAGTCAAAAGAAAATCTTTTTGAAAAAGGCAAACCACAAGCATACTTTAAGTAACTTCCATGCAACATCAAAAGGATTAGGGGCTTCCGACAAAGCACAGTGCCCTTGGTTTAGGCTTTGCCGGGCACAAGCTCAGATTCGATACCAGAGTTGAATCGAAAGAATTTATACATTCCAAAAAGCCACTTGTGGATACATGGTTGTATAATGCATCATAATAATATCCATGATCTTAAATGCGTTTCTTCCCCTTGTTTCGAACAGTAAAAATTGTGGGTTTTCTCTGCGCCGCTGCTGTCAAAAAGCTGTGCATCGCATTTAGCACGATACGACACGTTTAGGGGAGCCCAGCCCAACACAAGCTTCCATTAAATTAAACCACCAAGTAGAGTCTAATTGCTTAGGTTTTCCTTGGCCAATTTCCCAAAATGGGACAAATTTTTTTAAAAATTATTCATTTTGTGTGAAAATAAAAAAAATTCCGGATTTAGTGTATTTTGAGAGTTGGACACCGGTTTAACCAGCGGCCAACTGACGTGGCACCACGTGGAAGCAAGGGGCTTGACAGATCGACTTGGCCGCTGGTCAAACCAGCGGCCAACTTTCTCCTCTGCAAGCGTGTCAGGATTCCTGACTTGGCCGCTGGTTTCATCAGCGGCCAAGTATTAATTTTGTCCCCCCTCTGCCCTTTTCTTCCATCTGCTCCCTCCTCCCTCCCCCTCTCCCTCTCCCTCGTCGGTCCCCTCCCTCCCGGCCCTCCCCTCCCTCTCCCTCCCCTCCCCGCAGTAGCTCCCCTCCTTGTCCGTTCTTGTGTGGTCGTTGACAGCCGGTGGTGATGGCCGGCAAAGAGCGCCGACCGGCGTACGAAAGGTAATAATTTATATAATATTTATTTAATATTTGTTAATAAATATTATTTATATTAATTATTTATTTGTAATATTATTTATATTAATTATTTATTTGTTATATTATTTATAATTTGTTAATAAATCATTAATAATAATTTTAATATTTTTAGGTTTAGGTTTAGGTTAATATGTTAATATTTATTTGTTAAAATTTGTTAATAAATTAATAATTATTAATATAATTAATAATATTATTTATATTAATTATTTATTTGTTAATAAATGATTAATAATTATTTTAATATTTTAAGGTTTAGGTTTAGTTTAATATGTTAATATTTATATGTTAATATTTGTTAATATTTTAATAATTATTAATATAATTAATAATATTATTTATATTAATTATTTATTTGTTATATTATTTATATTATTTATTTATGTTATTTATATTAATGATTTATTTGTTAATAAATGATTAATAATTATTTTAAGATTTTTAGGTTTAGGTTTAGGTTAATATGTTAATATTTATATGTTAAAATTTATTTGTTAATATTTGTTAATATATAAATAATTATTAATATAATTAATAATATTATTTATATTAATTATTTATTTGTTATATTATTTATATTAATTATTTATATTATTTATATTAATGATTTATTTGTTAATAAATGATTAATAATTATTTTAA
>CANYBF011564812.1:0-19246 GCA_948192965.1 Dalechampia spathulata | reverse complement strand
CATTTAATTAACTTAACATATTTCATAATTTATTATTTTCAAAGTCCAAACATATTAATAATGAAAATTAGACCTTAATATGACCAACATGCTTATCTTATGCTCTTTTAAGCCCACACTCTTATGACTTCCTTATTAACTTAACATTACGAATTTATTGAACCTTAATTAGAAGAAATTTTATTAAGTCATACTTAAATTTTACCATTTAATTCAAATTTATCCAATCATATACTCTCTAAATGACAGTAAACCCTTAATTCATCTATTTTAGCTCATCTTAAGCTTATTTTTCTTATTTTCATTATCATTAATCTTCCATTTTTATTAAATTATCACCTTAATCTCATTTTAAACTTCCCAAGCAGTAAATTATTCTTTGAATGTTTCGGTCAAAAATGAAAATCCATAACACACACACCCACACAATCACCCAATGCTTTATTTCATGTATCTTTACAATCCTAAGCCTTCTAATCACCAAATCAAAACCAAAATCCATCAAATAAAATGGGTACCATTCGGCCAGCAACTAAAATTCCATCAAAATTCACAAATCAAATGAAACTATAGCTATCTAGTACTTACCAACTCACCTTTCAAACTATATAACTTAAATATTCACTTAAAGTGACCTTATTTGAACTTATGCTTCGGATTTGGTATGATTCTTCACCATATGACTTCTTCTTTGTAAATCTATAACTCAAATCAACATGCATGCATTAAAATATATTAGATCTAACCATATAAAGAAGTTAAAATAAAAAGAAGTTTTGGTTTTTAATCAAAACATATGGATCTTCATGATTTGTAAGTAAAACTTGAAGATCCATAAAAGAAGTGGTTCGGTCATTATTGAAACAAAGAAAAACAGAAATTTTATTGACCTTACCTTGAAGTACTCACATAGAACTAGCTAAATCATGAAGAATCTGAACCAAAAAGGAGTTGAAAAATAAGCAAACTTCAACTCACAAAAGGAATAACTTCGGTTTTTAAGCTTCAAGGAAAGAGGCATTCAGTTACCATTTAAAAGATAAAGAAATGAAACTATTTAAATAAAAACTTAAGTTAAATGCATTTACCTTAAAGTATACTAGAGTTTAGAAGAAAACAAAAGCAAAAGAGTAAGGCCTTGAAGCTTCAAAAGAACATGCATGCACCTCTTCTTGAAAAATAAGTAAAAATGGAAGTCTTTTGGCTTTAGTTTATGTTATTTGTTCAAAGTTTGTAAGATTCATAAAGTTACAAAAGAAATATGGAGTAGGAATGAGGAGGGTTTCAGCTGGTTTGACAAAAATGAAGAAGATTAGGTTAGATAGAAGTGAGAGGCTTAGAAAGAGATAAGATATGAAAGAAGATAAGAAGAAAATGAATGAATGGAAAGGAAAGAAGATAAGATTTCGGCCAAATGATGTTTCAGATGTATTATTGAGTCAAATTAAAGTTAAACGAGAAAGAAATTTGGATGAAATGAAGTCTTTTTGGATAAATTTCCAATTTAGTCCCTGTATTATTCAAAAATCATAATTTAGCCTCTATACGTATATATACTTGTATTTTCCTTAAATCCATCAATCAAATTCCTTAAATTTCATATTATACACTTAAATAATACCTAAATACATCTTATTTTAATTATAAATACCTTCCATCAATTTCCTAAATCAATTAAATATGATTTTTACCTTCTCTCTCCATCCACTTACACTAAAATCCAAAACTACTTTTTCAAATACCTATACACTTTTCCAAATTCCAATCCCACTTCCATTTAATTATACTATTTAAAATATATTCTAACTTATTATATTTTCATTTATATTTATTTATTTATTATCTTACATAACACTAATTAGCTTATTTTCTCAATTATGACATCATCTTTGTCATTTATGACATCATTATAACATCATAATTAAAAAAATTTAATTATACATTTTTAATATTCAAAATTTTTATTATATATTCTTACTGAGACATTATTAATTCATAATTACTTATTTTCTAAGAAAAATCAAATTAATTTCACTTGCTTACATCATCATCACCTAATTATGATATTATAATTAATCTAAATTTCAATTTTGCTAACTTTTGTAAATATCTAATTTAAGTTAACACAAACACTTTGAGCATAGTTAATCAATCAAATTCAATGTTTTTAACATAAAAATCAAATTCAATGTTTTTAACATAGTTAATTAGTGTTATCTTACATAATACTAATTAGCTTATTTTCTCAATTATGACATCATCTTTATCATTTATGACATCATTATAACATCATAATTAAAAAATTTTAATTATACATTTTTAATATTCAAAATTTTTATTATATATTCTTACTGAGACATTATTAATTTATAATTACTTATTTTCTAAGAAAAATCAAATTAATTTCATTTGCTTATATCATCATCACCTAATTATGATATCATAATTAATCTAAATTTCAATTTTGCTAACTTTTGTAAATATCTAATTTAAGTTAACACAAGCACTTTGAGCATAGTTAATCAATCAAATTCAATGTTTTTAACATAGAAATCATTGATTTAGTACCGTTCAGGGGTTGTTTCAATGGTTTTCATCGAAATTCCAATCTTCAACTTTAAAGCTATATACTTTAATCTTATCATATATTCATCATCATAATCATAATCTCACATCATTTTCACACCAATAACATATAAAAATATCATTTCAAGAAATCTTATGAATGCAAAGCGTGTGCTCGTTTCAGGATGTGACAATATATACCTTTTTAATATCTCTTAATAAGTGTATAAGATTGTGCATTTAAGAATTTTAAGCAAGTTTGTATGATAAATCACTTAAATACTTAAGTTGATATGCATGTTAAGTTAAAACATATTTTGCCTTTTAAGACCTTTGCACATTGTGTAAGACTTTTAAATAAGTAAATGACCTTCAAATTAAATAATTATTAAACCATTGGAAACTAGACTCAAAGAGATTTCTAACAATATATTACACTTTTCAAAACTCATCCGATAAGGCCTCTAACCGTTGCTTACAAAATCACTCAAAATAAGCCTTTAAAGTCTACACGAGTCGTGTATAGCTTTACACGAGTCATGTATAACTCAGCCTTACTAAAAAAATACATGTTTAGGATGCCTGTGAGCTACATGAGTCATGGAGAGCTTTACATGACTTGTGTAAGACTCGCCCTCCTCCAAAAACACCCATTTTTCATCATTTTTCAACACCCAAAACACGCCTAAATGGTTCCTTAAGCATCCTAAACTATTCTCATGACCAAAACACTTTAAAAACACTCCTAAAACTTGCTATAAACATCAATCTAACATAATTTAAAGTTCAATCATCTATCAATTACAATTCATCATAGATTTTACTTCATTCAAACCTATTAAAGTATGGCCAACTTTAAAATGATTCTAACACTCATGAACATGTAAGAATTCATTTTTCCATGAATCTTTAAGTATGGAAAACCCTCTAAACACCTTTAAACATCATTTAATAACCTCAATCAATAACTAAGATGACCCATGAAAGGGATCGAAGTTAGGATTTAACTTAATTATTTTTACCCAGAATTTCATTTGGTTATTCATAATACCAAATTCAGCACTTCTACTTCCTTATTCTTTCATTATTCCATCAAACTCTTCCATTTATACATAATCAACATAACTTTACAATAGCTTACTTCTTCATCTAAGATATAAGAAAATATAGAGAAGAAGAAAATATGAGTAGAACATATAGACACCAAAAGAGCATTAAAATTGAAAGCTATGCATGATTTACCTTAGAAGAGTGTTTTCTCTAAGTGAGGATGAGAAGAAAAAGAAGAAGAGGAAGAAGTAGTATGCTGGAAGGGAAAAGGATAAGGAAAACATTTTATGCATATCCTTAAGATAGTATGCTTCAATTTTTGACTTAAAAATAAGAAGAACCAATCAGAAAATGCCATTTGTCAAGCTCTAGTTCATTCCTTAATCAACTTGATTCTTCCTTCTTAATTACTTATTTTTACATCATAATTAGAGTCATAAGAAAGCACTTACCATATATCATAATGGTATGGACATACACCATACATAACATAATTTCTAATTATAACCTTAACTTTCCTTAAAATACCATTTATATCCTAGCTTAAAATTTTATATACCATTGTTTCTAACTTTACTTTAACTTATAATTACCTATCTTAAATTATACTTTATCACATAATAATATATTAAACATTCTAAGGCATCACTTTACACATATAAATTCTATCATAAAGCTTCATCTAAAGCATTCAACAAAAGTTTACCCGATTTCCATCTTTAATGCATATTCACTTCTAGTCTCATTTTTTCACTTTGTTTTCATTTCTTTCTCTATAAATTCCATATCATATGGAATTTCCTTGATCTATAAGACATTTCATTTTCCCATTCATTATGTCAAAGCATTAATGCATCATATCTCATTCATGTATTTCATGCATAAATTAATCATTCATTATGATGTATGCATAAAATACATGTATACAATGATGTTATGTGTTTGTAGATATGACAATATCTTTTAGAATTTACATAAATATCATATCATTCATGTATTTAATGCACTTTGCAATTGATTATGATCAAATAAATAAAAAATATGTGCACATTTATCATGGTAGTGTAAATGAGGATGTTACATAAATTGAGGTTTAATTATTTTATGAATTTTAATGATCTAGTTTGAACATGGCAGAGCTGGTTCTTAAGTGTTAACTTGAGTTGGGTTCTTCTAATTCTTAATACAGTTTCTGGAAGACTATGTGAGAACTATTTCCACTGAGTCTATCCTAGAATTAGAGGCGATTGTAGAGCTACTTCCTGATTGTCTTTAAAATTAAGGAAGAATTGATTTGTGCGAGGTCATATTTCGACGTTTAATAACCAGTTTAGCAATTTTACCATTAGCCATACCTGAATCGATGATCATGATTTTTTAATGAATTATTTGTGGCTTTTTAGTTAAGAAAACTCTTAAATATTAATTTTCTCTCAATCAAAATTTTAATTTTCCTTTATTCTATTTTTCTTTGATTTTAAAAATATTTTTATTTTATTTTTTTGTTCACAAGGAATCAAAGGATCTTCCAGTCTTTGTGGAATTGACCCTTCTTTCATTACTACAAAATATTGTTAATTTTCTACGTGAAAAGTAGGAATTAATTTGACAATTTTGGCATCCGATCAAATACCTTTTAATCAAACAGCTATCATGTCCATTAGGCCACTAATTGAACTTACATATGCACTCATCATTCAGTCAGCACTTTACATACTATTTCCTTCATGCTCTTTTCATAGTAAATTAGCTGCTTAAGAATATCTTCTATATCTAATATCGATATCCCTATTTTCATTATTTCCTTGGTCTTTTTATCTACCTTTGTAGCAGTAACCATACAGCATTCCCACTCGAGTAAAGGCAAAAAAACATAAACTATATTTACAATTTCCATTTAGTTAACTCCCTAAGTCAATCATATATGATTCCAATTACTATTAATTCATTTGTATACTATCACTCCCTTCACCAATTCACTATGTTTAGAGCTTCCAAAATTTGCTAATTAAATTTTGATTGCTATCACAATGTGATTCATTTCCAGATGCAAACAAATTCATAAGTTAAGCATCTGACTTCAAAATTTGTTGGCTGCACTTAGGTATTTCTCCTAATTGATTTTTAGCTACTATTTGATGCAAAATACCCATTATCTTCTTCTTTCTTCCACCTAACTCAAACAACGAATTGACTTTCTTTTTGCCTCTTCATTTGAATCAAAATGCATGAACATGGTAAGCTCCTATTCACTTTCATTTTCATTGCTTTTTGCTTACAATGCTTTGGGTCTTCAGTTTTGATCTTCACCACGCCAAACACAGCACCCATATACTACTTCTTCACCATGATTCCTTCCTTGGCTTTGAGTATTTAGCAAGAATTTAGATTCAACATTGATAGTCAATAAGAAATGAGTTTGAATGATAAATGAACAATGAATTCAGATTTTTTTTGCAAAATAGAGAGGGTTCCAAATGGAAATTGTGGGCATTAGGTTGTTAAAAATATGGACCATAGCTAAAATTTGAGAAAATAAAAGATAGAACACATACTAAAGAATTTTATTATCTTTAGTATGAATTTTATGCATATCCACCGTGCCCTCTTCCACTTTCTCTTGAATGAAGTGATACTAGACTTGTATATATTTTGACTTAGAATGAAAAGCTAGATTCTTTTCAAGGTGCAAGACACTCTAATTATCATAAAAGAGAACCATCTTTTCTTATTCGTGCCCGAGTTCCTCCATTATCATTTCAACCATACTGCTTCTTTACTAGCTTGTGTAGCTGCAACATATTCTGATTCTGTCGTTGAAGTTACTACAACTAATTGCAATTTTGATACCTAGCTTACAGCTCTACCAGTAAGTGTGAACACATACGCTGTGGTGGATTTACTTTTATCAAGATCACTTGCATAATCCGAGTCAACATATCCTCTGATAATAAAGTCTAATTCTCCATAACACATAAAGTCTAATTCGTCTGGGGAACGAATGCTAAACAAAGAATAAAAAACCTTTATTTAACGACCAAATATCGATGAATGATAACTGGCAGAATCTGCATCCTCTTCACTGCATTCCAATGCTCTCTGCCAGGATTCACCATATATCGACTTACTACTCCCACTGCATGTGCAATGTTTGGTCATGTACAAATCATCGTGAACATTAAACTCCCCACTACTGATGCATACGGTACTCGAGACATTTCCATCCTTCCTTCTTCATTGCTAGGACACATACAGGAGGATAATTTGAAACTAACAAGAAGTGGGGTAGAAATTGGCTTACAATCTTGCATGTTGAAGCGTCACAAATCCTTCTTCAAATAATTTTTCTGAGAAAGCTAAATATTCCTATTGCTTTTGCCTTGGTGAATTTGCATCCTTAGAATCTTGTGTGCTAGTCTCAAGTCCTTCATTTCAAATTCCCTAGCTAATTATGCCTTTAATTATTCAATATGATATTTGTTGGGGGCCTGCTACTAACATGTCATCAACATACAATAGTAAGATAATGAATCACTACCAAACCTCTTAAAATATGTACAAGGGTCTACATTTAATCTATTATATCCAAGGCTCATGATGAAGGAATCAAATCTCTTATACCAATACCTCGGTACCTATTTTAAACCATATAGAGATTTTTTCAACCTGCAAACCAAGTTCTCCTTTCCTTTTTCTTCAAAACTTTTTGGCTGGAGCATATAAATTTCTTCTTCAAGATCTCCATGAAGAAAAGCTGTTTTCACTTCTAGCTATTCCAGATGTAAATCAAATGTAGCACATATTGCCAAAACTACATGAACAGTTGTCAATCGAACCATAGAGGAAAATATCTTATTGAAGTCAATTCCCTCTTTCTGAGCATATCCTTTCACCACTAATCTTGCATAAAAACACTCCATTTGATCATCACTATTTCTTTTGATCTTAAAGATCCATTTATTACCAATGATCTTTCTTCCTTGTGGTAGTGTCATGAGCTCCTAAGTCTTGCTCTTGTGCAAAGTTTCCATTTCTTCCTGCATTGCTGCTATCCACTGAGATGCATCTGAACTACTTATTACTTCTTGGAGAGTTGATGGCTCCCCTTCCTCAGTTAGACGATAGTATGCAATATTACTATCCATAATATAATCATTATGCTATGATGGTATTGAATTTGCATGTTTTCCCTTTCCAAGTTCTACCTCTCCAGACTTTGTTAACTCTGCTTCCTAGGGCTCTGGTGCTGCTTCAGAAGAATCTTTTTCTGTAAACTTCTTTTCCACTTGTACGGCTATAGTTTCTAAGCTTTCTTTCAAAGTGCTATCATCATCTCCCTTCAATTTATCTTCCAAGAAGATAACATCCCTGCTGACTAAGATCTTGTGGGCAGTGGGATCCCACAGGTGATACCCCTTTTCACCATCAGCATATCCCAAGAACAAAAATTTCCTAGATTTCAGATTCAACTTTATAGTTTCTTGGGCATTGTACATTACATACATAGGACTTCTAAATATATGGAGGTTCGAATAATCAAATGGCTTCCCTGTCCACTTCTCCATCGGTGTCTCCAATTCAATTGCTATAGATGGAGATCGATTAATCATATAACAGGCGGTATTAACTGCTTCTGCCCAAAATGCCTTATCTAGGCTTGTAGCTCCCAACATTGCTCTTGTTCTTTCTAACAGGGTTCTGATCATCCGCTCCACCACTCTATTTTATTGTGGAGTATACGCCGTAGTGAACTGTCTTTTGATGTTTTCCTGCTTACAAAAGCTATCAAACTCATTACCAGTATATTCTCCTCCATTATTTGTCCTCAAATACTTGATCTTATTGCTTGAATCAAGTTCAACCCACACTTTATAAGATTTGAAAGTTGTAAATACATCTCCCTTACTTTTGATAGGATACACCCAACATCTCTTGGAGTAATCATCGATGAAGGACATAAAGTACTTCGCTCCTCCTAGTGACGAAACCAGTGCTTGCCATACATCAAAGTGAACCAATTCAAGAATATTCCTGCTTCTAGAATTGGATGTGTTGAAATTTAATCGATACTGCTTGCTTGTTATGCAATGCTCACAAATGGGTAGTGATACCTTTGTAAGACCCGGAAGTAGATTTTTCTCAACAAGAATTTTCATGCCTTGTTCAGACATATGTCTAAGTTTCTGATGCCATATCATTGTAGATCTTTCACTTGAACTTGAAGCAATAGATGCTTCTCCTTCTTGCACAGTCTCTCTACACAGCATATACAAATTTGCAGTAACCTTTTCACCTTTCATAATTATGAGTGCTCCTTAGCTAATCCTCATGAAGCCTTTCTGAACTTTGATAGTGCAATCCAAATCATCCAATTGTCCCATAGATAATAAATTTTTCTTGAGGCCTTCCACATATTGCACTCCTTGAATAGTATGGACTATTCCATCATGCATCTTTAATCTGATGATTCCAATGCCTACAATCTTTAAGGTATTATCTTTACAGCTATACACAGATCCTCCTAAGATAGGTTCATAATGATGGAAACATTATCTTTGAGAGGTTATATGATAAGTTGATATTGCCTACAAACTTCTTCCTGTTCTCAGTTGATATTGCTGCTTTACAGCATAACATATTTCCATCATTTGAAGTGCTCGCCATGTTCCCTTGAGCATTGGAATTCTTCAGACTCCAACAATCCTTCTTCAATTGACTTTTCTTACCACAGTGGTAACATTTGAACTTCTTCTTACTCTTTGATTTTGACCTACCATGATTGTGACTCTCACTTGAGCCACGTTCTGTTGATCTCCCTCTCATCACTGTCAAGGCTTCCACTTATTTTGAACCTGTCTGCTTGTGTTCCTTGTTCTTTTGTTGATTTTCTTCTTCAAGAATAGTTGTTGCTATATCATCAAAGATCAAAGAATCAAAAAGAATATTATTTGTTAAATTGATGATAAGTTGATTATACGAATCTGGTAAACTTTAGAGTAGAAGTTCCGCACGTTCTTGATACTCTATTTTATAGCCCAATGATGTAAGCTGAGAAAATAGTGTATTCAAGACATTAAGGTGCTCCATCACTGAAGTAGATTCTGACATTCTCAGGGTGTATAGTTTCCTTTTAAGAAAAATTTTATTGTGCAATGACTTAACCTCATACAATCTGATCAAGTGATCCCATATCTCCTTAACCATTTTCTTTTCTTCTATACTGGATAAGATCCCATCTGCAAGTGCCAGATGTAAGTTTGCTATAGCGTTCCCATCCATCTCATTCCATTTAGTATCATCTATGTAATCATACGATCTTTCACTGATCGCCGCCAGACAACCATCTTTTCTCAAGATAGTCTTTATCTTCAATTTCCATAGTGAGAAATTTCTCCCGTTGAACTTCTCGATCTCAAATTTTACCACCATTGCTTTTATCACAATTTCACTGCTTGCGATATAATCTAACTTATTTTCTGTTATAGAGGATCTAACTTAATGACAACCATATAGCATACGATAAGTAGGTATATATATGCAAAATAGTATCGTGAATAGTATTTTACTACAAGAAATCTGCTACAGTATCTGCTATAGTTTTTCGAATAAATATTACTATTTGACACTGTTTACTAATTCATCTTTTTACGCCTATTTTTTAAACAGATCACACTAAAAAATTCCTTATAAATTTTCCTTCCTTTTGGTGTACTCTTTTTCAAAAAATTCCTTCAACAAGAACCAAGGCTCTGATACCACTTGTTGAAAATATGGACCAGATAAAGCAGGACCATAGCTAAAATTTTAGAAAATAAAAGATAGAATACATAGTTTTACGTGAAAAATCCTCAAACAAATTAGGGTAAAAATCACGAACAAAGGATCAAAGAATTTTATTAAAAAAATAAATAATAGGAGTTACAAAATACTCTATATTATTTTTCCTCTCCTCTCTTTTCTTTCCTTCCGTATTTTGTGGGATTTTGGATTTTTGGGATGCTCTTACCTTTCATCACCTCTGCCTATTTATAGATAGAGGGTACGCGTATAAATCGTGTACATTTCAAAAATTGCAACGCCCACTTTATAGCTGACAAAATTGTGGGCATTAGGTTTCATCTATCCATCCCAAATGGAGTATACTTTTATGACAACCAAAAAATTTTATGTTATAAAAATGACATAGTTTTATGTCAACAAAAAAACATCATTTTGCTTAACACTAAAACTATATTGCTTTGCTTCAATTTTATTCCTATTTAAACAACTTAATTATAATATCTAATTATGTAATTACCTAATATAACTTAAAATTATACTATATAATTATGTAATATGATTCCCAAAAAAAATTTTCAAATTTATAAACAATTTACAATTTTTATAATTTTTTCATTTTGAATCCTATCAATCTAGGAACTTTGAAAAGGAGCGACTGAGGTCAACATTCAGATGCAGAACAATTAACAGGAAACCTCCAAATTTTAAATTCCAAACAATACCCATTGTATCAGCTAAGTCTACCATGTATCATGTATCATTGAACTTCGCTTGTTTTTTAAAACGATCATCGAATTTCAATTTTATTTTTTTCTTTTTGATTATTTAATTTTAATTTTATAAGAAGTTCATCCAAACGGTTCCAGTGCAATTTTGCTTACTTGACAATTGAAGAAGGAATATTTTTCACTTGAATGTCACATGAGCATCAATTTGATTTCATAAAGGTTACTATATTTTTGCACCTATTTCAAAAGAGGTAGTAAAATTTATATAAAAAATTAATATAACAAATTATTTGAAACTTTTTCAATAATTTTATCAAAAAATTAAATTTCTAAAATTTAAATAAAAAAATATTTTTGGATGTAAATTATTATTTTTTATTTGGTAATAATTTAAATTATTTTTTGTTAAGGTAAATTATAAATACAATCCACTTGTTTTATATTTTTCAAATTTCAGTTAAATGTCTTAAAATTTTTCAAATAAGTAAGTTGTGAAGTTGAATATTAAAATTATATCAAAATTAATTTTTGATAAATAAATAAATTCTTGAAATTTTTTTAATAATTTTATTAAAAAGGTAATTTCTTAGAAGTTAAATGGTGATTTTTTGGATTTAAATCATTATTTATTATTTAGTTATAATTTAATAATTAAAATCATATTTTTATTAAATTAAATTATAAACGTAATGAACACTTTTATATTTACTAAAATTTTGACTAATTATTTTAAAAATTTCATAATTAATTTACAAAGTGAAAGTTTAATGTTAAAATTAATTTTTCATGAATGTTGAGTGAATTTTTAATGTATTTATGAAACCAAACTAATGTTGATGTGGCATTAATATGAAGAATATTCTAAGAAACATAATCAAAACTTCTATGGTATGCTTTACGTGTCTAATAGTATTGTAATAGTGTGTGATAGTCTGTAACAAATAGCAACCATTTGCATATTTCTTATAAACTCTTGGCTTGTATACTCCCCACTTAGGATATTCCTTACAACATTGCATTGGTTGACATCCACTACAATGATTTGAACATTTTTCTTATCATCTAGCAGTTGCTACAACATTCATGTTATGGTTGACATCCATTAATATCAAAGCTACTGTGACAAAAATTGAGAAAACTTTCATTTGCATCATTTTCGATAGTGTAGAAATTATGAGAAGAAATACAAAGCAAGGCTAAGTTTTTAACCTTCATCTCATGTTGAATGCACTTATCTACCTGTTGGCACTACATTTCATGCATACGGATATTGGAAAAAATGATAGTTTATACAGACGTACTAGGTGGAGACATCATCTATGTATGCAAGTTTCAGTCCTTGAATCATCTGGCAACACCTGACTAGATTAGAAGTAGGAACCTGCAACATAAAGTTCACATTAGAAATAGAACTTGAACAATGAAATGAAATACATATGTGGTGCCATCAAAAGTTGATAGAAAATCTACAGCTTATCTTGGTAGAATCACCTTCGACTGTAGCTGCAGATCCTCGTGAGTATACATCATAAATGGATCTAGAGTGAACCAACTAAGACTACTAAGAACAATTGTAGGTGGTATAATAGAGGTTGATGCGCCAACAACCGAAGGTCGAACACCACTTAGATCTATAGGTGAAGTGGTGTTAAGGGCAACAAGAGTTACAAATGGAATTACAACCTCATCAAAGATTTGTACAGTTCTCGTGTAAAACCCTTGTGAGGATTATTCTTCACTCCAAACAAACTCATAATGTCATACTTGCAATTCATTATAGACAAAATGATATCTCGCTCATAACATTCTTTTTTTAATCTTAAAATAATTGTCGGTATTAGTATTAGTTTTGACTATTTTTTACCTAATAATTTTCTAAATTGATTCAAATTTAATTAATTATTTTATCTATGTTACTTTAAGTTCATGCAACCTTTTTTTCAAATAATCTGTAAAATTTACTTTGAACTAACTTATTTTTTACAAATCAAAAGATTAATAGTATTGATTTTCTTGGAAAAATCTCAAAATAAATTGTTAATAATTTATGATTTATAAAAATCTTAACTTAATTGTAGATGGTTCAAAAGTTGATTATTATTTTTTATTATTTATGATAAATATTATTCAAAATTATTAAATTCATTAAACGAAATTGAAAATTAACCTTTATGTTTTAACATATTTCGTCTAAATTCCATTAAAAAACATGGCATTTTTAATATTATTTTTATCATATAAATATAATACAAGTTGATAAAATTCATTGAATAAACATTAAACGATCATACAAAAAATACATGTAAAGAAATTATAAAATTATTATTTAATTAATAAAAAAAGAAATTATCACTAAAATTAATTGATGATATAAGCTTATAAAGAAATTAAAAATTATTATTTGATTAATAATGAATTACAACGAGATTCATCTATTTTTTAAAAATGAACTCAAACGCTCTCTTAATATTATTCCATTAATCACTATATTATTTTAGCTAACAAAAGGATATTTGAAATATTAAAAATCAAATTTGAGTGATGTTTTAGTTAGCTTTTAAGCATGAAAGATACAATCTTAATTATATTCAATATTTAGAATAGATTTCAATATCAAGCAACTATCCAAATTTTATCTTTCAATTAATGCAATAATTATTTCCCATTCAAAATCCGAATATGAATTACTATAATTTTAAGCAGCATCATTGTATAAACAATACACATATTATTAATTAAAAAATCTCACATGATATTTACAACATATGAAATATACTATACACTTACAATTACAAGTATAAATTGACAATTACAAGTATTCATTTTAAGATCTCTTTTTCATAAGTATAAACTTACAACCTCTCAAATTGTTTTATGTCAAATATTCAATTTTCTATTAAATGTGCAAAGTTCCAAAACAAAACAAAGACAAACATGCTTATTACCAAAATTTAATACTACTAATTAAAATTATGAATTTCCTAATTAATTCATTTTCCATTATTTCAAATAAAAACAATAACAATATGAGAAAAAACTAATCAAGAAACAACAATAAGAATCAGCTAATATAATTCTAAATGGATTTAAACCATTATTCTTCTATGAATATGCTAATTATTCCCTAATTGTTTTTAGATTTAAACATGAACATCGGAGCTACAAAAGTACAAAAATAGAATGGTGTTGTTTAGTGGGTTTATTTCAATTTGTTTTGTTAATGAATAAAGAAAATACTTTTAAAAAAAGTAACAAGAAACTATAGGCAAAATATGAAGCCATTGATAGATGATATATATATTCCTCAGTTTAGATTTATCCTTGATTAATTTTCATGCTTTGTATGAATGAATATATATATATATATGTGTGTGTGTGTCATATGAATTTAATTCAAAATTAAATTAATATTGATCAAGATGCTTTCAAATAATATTTATACAATCAAAAATTTAGGAAAAAAATTGACACTTTATTTGTTGGTTATTATGCCTTTAATTAATAATTAATAATAAATAATATTTTTAGTTTTTACTAAATTTTTGGATGAAATGTATTTTATGAGGTTATATAGTTAAACAAAGAAATTTAATACCACATGCAAAAGTGATTGAATAGTATAAAAATAGATGTTATTAATACCACATGCAAAACTGATCCAGTAGTTTGAAAATAGTATGTATATATATGTATGGTTATTCAATGTCTATTCAACTTTAAAAAGTATCATTTAGAATAAAATAATATTTTCTTTCAATAATTTTATTTTAGTTTATAAATTAGAAGAAAGTAAAATTTTCAATTGAGTTGTTTATAAATAGTGCTTAATTAAAATTATAAAAATAATTTAAACTAATTCCAAGATTTAAAATTAAAAATCAAAATTTCAAAATAATAAGAAATTTATTTTATTGCAATTTATAAAATTAGGATAAACAAATAAATTAAAATTTATTTTGATTTAGTTTATATTTAATTTTAATTTATTTATCATAAAAAATTAAATATATTTTAACATGTTGATATTGACTAATATGATTGAAACTACATAAATCATAGCAAATAATATTTAAAGTAATTATAAATTCTAGCAAAGTAGAAAATTTTATTATTTGATTTGAAATATTTTTTGAATTTTTTTTTTAAAAATGTTATAAATTCTATTTTAAACTTATAACAAGGTGATAGCATTAACATTATGAGACCAATATAACTCTTGTTTTGATTAAAGTTTTCATTATACGATTGATAAGTGTTCGCACGCACCTCCTTGATTAATGCTTGTGATTATTGAAGATTTTTGCCCATGAAGGAACCTCCTACCATGACATGAGTTATACTATGAAGACCATTGTATAAAATTTGAACTAGCATCCGTTCCAAAAATGCCATGTCAAGGGCATTGCATTTGAAGATCCTTGAATAGCTCATTGGATTCATAAAGGTGTCATCTTCACCTTGAGAAAAGATCATGATTTCATTTTGGAGCTTTTATAGTCTTTATTGATGGAAAATACTTTACAAGAAATGATTGTGTCAATCCTACCCATGTAATGAAAGAATTAGGTGGCATTGAATGCAACCAAGCCTTAAATTAATCATTGTTATTAATTCCCCAACACTTCATGGCATCGATATAGGAACCAAGCATCACATGCTTTAATTATGATGATCAAATTTGATTCTTAAGATTCAATTTATCCTCTATGCTTGAACCACTTTAAGTTTCATCGATATTACTTGGTCACCGTAACAATTCAAAGGTGCCATATAGGTCATAAAAATTTCAAAGTATTTTAGTGCATCAAAACTCTTTATTATTCAACCATCTGATATAAAACTAACCTCCATTAAAAGAAAGAAAACTTTATCCTTATAACCTAATTAACAACCAAAAGATGAAATCATGATAACATTGCATATGGACATTGGCATGATATTACCCATGTTGAAATTCAAGTTTTCATAGAAATTGGAAGCTTCATGATTCTTAAGTGATAACCTAAAAGTTAAAACCAGGAGATGGGCTAATCGCATGTTCTAATCAATTTGATCTTTTATCTTTAGGGCTGTATATGCTTACAAAATCTTTAATGAGAAAATGCCACGAGGTAATTACAAAAATGACAAGGCTTCATTTTTATTTTGTAATAATCTTTGAAGAATATTAAGTTTTTTTTGTCTACCAACATTCTTGTTGGGCGCAACAGATGTATTTTTGAAAAGAAACGTAAAAATGAGCAAAATGGACATAGAAAATTTAATGTGGTTCACCCTTAATTTTAGACTACATCCATGAACAAAAACTCATAATAATTCTTCTACTATTACAAATAGTAAGTACAAAGAGATAAAACCAAAATAGTGGCTATAAGGTGTTTCCTAACCTAAAAATAATAAACTCACTATTTTGTCACTCAATAACCTTTTAGAAAAAAATTTTCCTAACTTAAGAGCTTTTTTTTCTTTTACTCTGGCTGTTTTTCTGTCACACCCTCATTAGAGACACTATATGTGTGTTGCACCGTACACGTGAAATGATAGATGAATGATATGAATGAAATGTGTATATGTTTATTGAATATGGATGTGATATGTAAGAAGTGTGTGATGATGCTATGGGTATGTATGCTTTGAATTGATATAGGTGTGTAAGCATGTTTGAATGACTTATGAAATAATGTTGGAAATGTTGAAAATGCATGACGTCTGAATGTTATGATGGATATGAAAAAGAAAAGTATTATAATGAGAATGGTGGTTGATGTGTTAGAGTATAAAGTTATATTTTAGATGTTTGGTTTGTGGAATAGGTACCTTGGGAGTAAGTTTAGAGGTCGTGTGTATTGAGAATGAGAGTGGTACAGACGTATGGGCTACTGTACAAGTGTACCAGGCATAAAGGTCGAGTGGCATTGTGTTCCTAGAGACTGTATGGGCATACCATGGGGTCGTACGGCCGTACCATTGCTTACAAGAAATTGATGCATCAGTAGTGCATCAGTCAATTTACGATGGTACGGGCATACCAACATATGGTACGGACATACCAACATATGGTACGGACGTACGAAATGAGGCCTTTGGGTCAGTACGGGTGTATAGGAGTTCGTACGGCCGTACATGACTTAATTTTGACTTTTCAACGGATAAACATTAGCTTTTTCTCACTTTTCTTTATCTCTATCTTTCCTAAAACCCTTAGAAAAATAGAGTTTAGAGTTGTTTCTTGCTAAAGGGGTGCAAGAGCTTAAAGAGGAAGTTTATCAACCAAACTATGAGTATACATTAGGTGTCGTGTTATTACAAGTTTATGCTAGTTGTGATGTTTTGCTTCTTACTTCACTTTGAGACTTAAGTATGGTCTGGTAGTAATGTCTCGTGTTCATTCACCTTTATATTTTCAATGTTTTCTTATGATGAGTTTGGTATACATATTTGAAAGCATCATTTATTTAGCATGTTATGTATTCTACATGCATGAAGACTGTCATGGCATTTATGGAGGTGTATAAGGGGAAAAATAAAGGAAAAGAGAGAGATGACAGCAGAGCTTTAAGCTCTGGACATACTGGGTCATACAAATGATGGATTCCCTCGAGGAATCATACAACTTAATGCCCTCCTACGAGAGAGGAGTCTCGAGACCTATAGAAAAGAAATGAGTTCATTGAACCATACAGTTAAATGCCCTCCTTTGGCAGATGAGTACCGGTATCTACAGGGACCTAGTGTGTGAGAGAATTATGCACAATTATCCAAGAAAATAAGATTGAATGTAATGAAAAGAGAATGAGGGAGAACATAAAGCATGATTGCATTCTCATCACGTACATTGAAATGGGTAATGCATCCATCTGTGTTCATCTTGGCTAACGGGCATTATGATGGTGCTTTTGAATGTGAGACGCTATTGCATAGAATGACATGATGTTTGATGTAAACATGTTTGAAATGATTATAAGGTGTAATGTTATTTTGCCTCTGTTCATGCATGAGTATAACTGTGATTTATGTGTATGTATATGTTATCTGGTACCACTGAGTTTTGTACTCAACGTTTATCATTTGATGAACGTAGGTACTGAGTCTTCAGGTGAGCGTACAGAGAAGTGATCTTCAGTTTCAGCAGAGAGTCAGATTTAGAGTAGTCTTATTCTTGAAGCGGTATTGGATATCTGAAGCATGCTCCTATTGTTTTGTTAATGTAGTTCCTTATTGATTATAGAGGCAGTAGATACCGTTGTATTTTTAGTGGTGACACTTCCAAGGGGTGCACATGTAATTGTATTCAACTTAATGTATAAACATATTTTAGTGATATGTAATTACAAGAGTTACTTACAAATCCTAATTGCTTGAACGAATGAATGAATATCCTTGTCACATTAAATGATCATTATCTTACGCCTCGTTGCTACCCTCCTCACCACTAAATGCAACGACTTGTACTCATATGATTAAAGATCGGTATTAAGTATGTACGTATCCCTTGTAGTGTAAGTGAGGGTTTCCTTATGGGGGGGATCGTTGTTTATGCTATGGGAGCATGTTACTCCAGGTATGGGCTGGGTGTGATATTTTCTGTGTTTTCTTATTGTATGTTTAACTAAAGAGTTGAGCGATTTATATAGGCACTTCCTACTGTGTAAGATAGCTCAAATGAGCTATCTACAATTTAACATTAAATTCGGTGCTAACTTTTCAAATAATAGTTGTTTTCATTTTTTTATTTATTGAAAAAGCCACCGACATGTTGGTTTATTTAGTGATTAAGCAGCGAAAGAAATTTAAAATTTTCATTTTAAAACAACAAACCAAAAGAAGATCTTTGCATTAAAACACAGAAACCAATTTAGAGATTAGAAGTGACAGTTTGATAGTAACTCTTACATTCAATGCAGATGTCCTTCGTTCTTTATCTCTAAAGCGTTTATGGTTGTAGCAAACCAAAACCCACCAAGATAGGTAGCCTTCAATAGTATCCACATGAAACAAGGATGTCCAAGCAAGCAACCAATTGCTTCTATCTCCTTTCCTGTGAACTAGCAAAGAAAAAGAAGAAAAACTTATGGAATTTTTGACTTCCTCACAATTGCTCTTGTGAAGGCCGAATTCTCCTT
>CANYBF011564295.1:0-12277 GCA_948192965.1 Dalechampia spathulata | reverse complement strand
TAAGAAAAGGCCGAGTTGTTAACACGAGTTAGAAAGGTACGGTGAAAAAGACATAAATAAAGAAAGTCAGCTTACTCGCTTTAATCTCTCCACTCGTTCCGTAAACTGCGCTCGCCCTAGTAAAATCCAGATCTTCTTTCTCCTTACTCTGGGAATGAAGCCGTAAGCCGAACAGAATACGGACTTGCTTGCTCTATTTGATTCAGGACCTCTTGCAGCTGCGTCTCTTTCGCCTAATAAAAGAAAAAGATTGAAGGCCTGGCTATTCCGATTGAGAATACGGAAGAGGCTATGAAATAGAAGAAAGAAGGTGAGTTCGAACTCTAACTCAAGAGCCCTTAGTCAAGAGGGCTTCTCTTCCTCTTATTGTCAGAAGTCAAATGGTTAAGTCCAGTTGGGGCAACTGGGCCAGACGACATTGATAGCGGAGTTTCCGTGGTAAGGTACAAAGCTTTTTGTCTGGGTCTTGGGCAGACGTACTCAACTGGTACAAATAGAAAGGCTCGTCCAGTGAGTGATGACACTGGCGAGTAAACTGCAAAAGGGTCTTGCTTGGTATAATATAAGCGGATGAGTTAGTTATAATTAGCTCTGTCTGATGTGACTTCGTTGCTCGGTTTCGGTTGCTTGACTCAATAATTGCCCTTCAAAGTAATTGACTCCGTATTTATGTGAGAGCGATTGAACTCGCATTCATGAAGGACAGGACATGAAAAACGTCAGGCTTTTTGGGCCAAGGGAAAAGAGAGAGAATGAAAACTTTCACTTCAGAAGTTTCCTAATAAGAGCAAAGTACACGATTTTGTCTCATAATTAGACCAATTGGTTGTCCTTTTTGGAAGAGTTGGGGCAAAAGAGTAGTCCCCTTTGGGACTGTAATAAATAATAGGCTGCTCCGAGCTCGATCTGCTGTTCCGGCAAGCTTTCGCTCGTTCCCTTGGAGCTTTTGGGGCCTTTTTTGGGGGTTTGTGACTGTCCAACTACATATCTTCCAATAGAAGGCATCTCCGACAAAGCTGCGGTTAAAAATCCCTACCTTTCCTTTCCATAGCGGAAGTGATGATCGATTGTGCAGTCAGAGCGCTTGGCTAGGGTTTTTTACGTACGGGAGGGCGATCCTCTTTCTTTTTGTCGGGCAGGAACCTAAAAAGTGTGGGGTACTTTTTCCATGCTATCGCACAGAAGGTCGTACGCCACTGGCAATCAAAACCAAACTGAAGATCCTTACAAGAAGCATTGCTACATAACCAATCCGTAATATAAGACAAAATAGTACTAGAGGCATGGGATCTTCCATTCATTTTAGCCTTGAAATTTCCTATACCATAAAGAGTGAATATGAAATCGGGTTTCCTTCTGTGCTATATGTAGTTATACAGTTTACTTCTTATCCCTACTCCTATCAACTCAGAATTTATATAGTTTATAGAGCCCAAAAGATCTACATAGAACTTGAACCTCTCTAATACATTCTTCGGAAGAGGTTTTATCTCCGATCCCTGAAAGCAGAGCGGTAGATGCTTTAATAGAATATTACTTTAAGCTTGTAGATAAACCTGTTCAAACGGAACACATCAATAATAAAACGAATGCCAGGGGTCTGGTCTGGTCTCTTCTAGTCAAAAAGCTAAACAAACGATTAAAATACCAAATAAGAGTATGAACCAAATCCATTCCATTTCAACCTTGTAATTTTACACCTTCTTTCAAAGCCTACTCCTACTCCTTTTCCCTGGCTATTGATCAAATGATCCTTCCGTTCGGATGTGAAACAAAAACAAAACAACGGAAAGCATGGGAAAAAGAAAGATGCATAAACAAAAAAAAAGGCACCGTTTGGGGTCTACCCAAGCCCCTTTCTGCAGTAATCGACCATTTGAACAGAGTAATATTTTACGTATTTATACTCATAGTCCGTTAATCCAGTACCACGACGAACTATTGTTGGAGTAGCAGTCGTTGAAGCGGCATAAGTAAAAAAGGGATGATCGATTTAAGGCGGCAAGCATAGCCAAGCTGCGGACAACAGATAGTGCTGCGAGAGCTGCAAGGCAAGCAGGTGCATAAAGTTTTTAGATTTGACTGGTAGTGCCCGGTTTGTCTTGATTTCCGATTGATGAACAAGAAGGGATTTTCTCTTTTTTGACTCGCCCCCCCGGATCGAAAAAAGATCCCTCAATGCGCACTCACACTCAGGAATTTTGATTGGGGAGTGTGAAGGGGATAATAGAAACGTCGAAAGTAGTTCCGTTTTACCGGCAAAAAGAAAGAAGAGAAAGCCTCCGCTATTTCGAGGTTGTTCTTCTACGCTATTTCTTTCCCCAATCCGAAAGAAATCCTTTCAAATTTCTTTTCTTCCTCGAAGGTGTTATTTTAGGTAAGGCGATCGAGTGAGCGAGTGAGGTGAGTGAGTAAGAGCAGCCGGTATAAGCTACGGCTGCTATAAGTGCAGGTTTGGAACCCTGGTGTGGTAGTTCGATGAGCTTGAACCATTGCCCTCTCATAACAGAATATGCTCTCTTAGTAGTGCGCTAAGCTTTTTCTCGCAGCGGTGACCAACAAAGCATTATTGAAAGAAGACAACAATCGTCAGGTGGAGTAGCCCTAATAGACTTCCCCTCAGCCCCCCAACTCATACAGAGGGAGGGTAATGCTACTACCAATACCAGGTACCGAGTGAATCATATCGAGCGAAGAACCCTACCTTGCTGTCGTATCGAAGCGATCGGTAAAAGGGTATGAAATAGAAGCTAAGGAGCTGACAACTGCGAGACTAGGAGAATAGGGAATACTTGGTATATAATCCGTGCCTTCGTTCCGGCTATAGTCCATTAGCAAGCGAGTAGACGTTCCTTCCGTTCAGTAAGGGCATTATGGGCGGAACGGAAAAAGGGGCCCAATACCCTTAGCCGTCTAGCTAAGTACCTTCTTTATAGCGAAGAATGCAATTTTAAGGATAAGGGAATAGCCTACGAGAGGGGCTAGATCGACTACTTTTCGTAAACTCTTAGGAGTTTGAGTTTTGACTTCTCGTATTAGGCAAGTAGTCAGAAGCAGGAAGCATAGGAAAGAGCAGTAAGCAGTCCGCAAAGCAGTTGGTTGAAGCATGGCAAGGTGAGGTTGACGATCTGTTTAAACTTTTTCCGGATCTTCATATTGCCCTATGAGCTTATGCAGTGAATGCCGATGTTCAGGATCCTTTAGTTCTGAGCGAGGGCTTGCCCCGTTGAGGAGGACATCTTATTCTGCATCTCTCTTGTCAGATCGCCCATGATGGGACCCCGTGTCTACTCGAAGAGAGGGTCTTGCCATTTCCTCCCAATGTTGGAATGACCTCAGTAGCGGGTTATGCGCTTAGTTTCTTCGGCTTAGGCTTACTTACCACCTATTAGTGTGCTCTAACCGCTTTTACCGGAAAACAAAGCGATAGACTGACCCTACCTGTTCGACAAGAGCTGATTCAATAGCAGCGGAGTCTATCTTAGTGAGATATGCCCTGAAAACATCCGCTTTAGATCACCTTGTAACATTAAGACTATCCGTTCGCGCCCCATTAGTCCTATGGGTCACTCACTCATCCAATAGTGAGTTAAGAAAGATTTTCTCATGAAGCTTTGCCAGAAAGGGTTTAGTTCCCTCCGCGCACAAGCCGTACTCAGCTACAGACAGGGTTCACCCTCCGGGCTTCTGATAACCAATGATTCCTACGCTCCAGTCCCACACCCGTGAGTCAGGAGGTACCTTTGGGGGAATATCATAAGGCTGCCACACGTATGGGGGAGTCCCCTACTCTTTTCTTTTGCACTTTCACATTTCAGATACGTTGCTCGACTTGCGCTTTGGCACGCTCGACCGCTCTCCCACCCCAAAACGCGCATCTTGCGGGGACCATCCGTAGAAGCTGCATCCGAAATGGGTAGATCCGATCCAGATTATTCCTCCAAGCTTGACTCTGAGGAAGGGGAAACCCAAGCAACGACCAGCTCATTCACCATAATTTGGTTGGGGCACGGCGGGTATTGAACATCTAAGTGCGAGTCAACCTCCGCTAGTGATCCCTCTTTCCCAGAAACCAATGGTTACGAATCGTTAACGACCCCTGACGGAACGGAAGGAAAAGCCAAACTTCCAACCCCATCCCTCTAGAGCGAATTCTTTCCTAGAGTACCAGCTAATGATACATGCCATCCATCCATACTGCTACTGGGCTTAGAGGAGAGATTTCATGCCTATTCTATTTCCAAGAATCAAAGAGCCTATTCTGTCCTGCTTTCTGATTCAATTCCATCTGCACCTGACACCAGCAAGGGAAAGATAGGTTCTGACTCGTCCATTAAGTATGTCACTTTCTCTAAGGAAGGGAAGAGCTTCTACACAAAGAATAGCGTCTGCGCCTCAAGTCCCACATCTGAGTCAATAGCACCGGAGTCGAGGTTTTTTATCCCTAAAACCTGAAAACAGTGCTTTATTAAGAAAACAGAGTCAAAAAAACTGCTGAAATAGCAGGAGTAATGTAATGCAGATTCAACGGGAGTGAACAGCTTCTTCGTCTTAAACGGATCCATGGCATTTCACAAAAGCATTTCTCGCCCTAGGTCTGGGATCTTTCCCCGCTTCCAACCATTGACCATTGATTCTTCTACCCTCTCTCCTACCGGACACCCGGATCAAAAGCCATCCCAAAGCACATGGGAAGCCTGTCAAACTTGTCAGGCGGTGATACCGGATTAAAATCTAGATTGAAAAAAGCAAGCGTATGGTCAGATCAATCAATAGAAGAGAGCTAGGTTCGGCCTAACGTAGCTCGCCTAAGCTAAGAAAAGGGGTTAGACAAGGAAAAGAGAGTCATAAGCTATTTTCTTCTCCGAGGATCGATCGGGTTGTTCTATTTGACTGAAAGCGAGAGCCAAAGAGCGACGAAATTAGATTAGGAATCTTTCTAAAAGAAGTTCTAGTCCTTGCATTTGAAGAACCGGATCTTCCTTTATTCTAAGACTTACTTTCCAAGCAGCTGTCCATTGAACCTCAAAAGAGCATTCGCTTGCGACCACTTACTGGAAAGACTTGCCTTATCCCTATCCCTTCCCTTGTTTGCTGGATTTCCCTTGCCAGATTTCCTTTCAAAACTACTGCTTTCTTAGTCCGTTAGATCGCATGGACAGAACTCCTAATTCCTAATTAATGGCTGGCAGGTAACGGGAAATGAATTTTGGCTTATGCTCCCTCTGGATGGATTAAGAGAACTTCGTCCCACAGCAAAGGAAGAAAGAGGCTTGCTCACAGAAAATATCCCAGCTGGCTGGGAAGGGAAAAAGAAGAGAAGAAGATATGAAAGGAGCTACCGATTCTCATACGAGGAGAAGGGAACTACCTTTTGAGTAGAGCTCACTACTGCAGTTAGGCCTCCAAGAGATGAAATCGCACCCTCGTCTTCCCGAGAACCTGAATGGGATTCGTGAACAGGAAAAGAAAATCCAATCAAATCGTATATCACTTGATACCCTTACTCGCATTGGTCATATATAAAGTCTCACCCGGGAATGGTACGAAGACTGCCTGAAAAGGGAATGGAACTAGATGGCTTGAAATCCTTAGCACAATCCCAATGCAATGGATCGAAAGGAGAAAGCATTAGCAATTACAGGTAGAATGCAAATGCAATTTCTACTGGATCTCAAACCGAAAAGTGTTACCGGAGAATGCTTTTAGACTCTGTTACGGGCACTGCTTGATATCAGATGGAATTGAACCTTGGAAAAGACCCTCCCTCTAAAATAAAGTCCAACTCAGAACGAACCTTATTTATTTTGGCTATCCCAACGCTTGCTAGAACTTTTTTGAACTGAACTGCTTTAAAATGGCTTAGCCCCCAGCCCTGGCTTGAAATAGTCCTCCTTGAAAGAGTCCTTTCTCCTTGCCATTTGATAGAATTCTTCCTCCTTGCTTGCTAGCAACTCCAGAGGCAACTATTTATTCTGCAACTGAAGGTTGGGTTGCGAAGCAGGAATAGATCTATAAAAGAAATAGAGGGGGACTTTTTATCCTGGATGCCTTAAGCGTAAGATTTCTAAAGTAGCTTTCTCACTTGCCTAGCAGATGACTGTATAAGAGGTTACTCGGAATATGCATTTGCCCCCGACCTAGAACCCGTGGAACCCACTATTCTAAGATGCCACTTTCCTAGAACCCGTGGAACCCACTATTCTAAGATGCCACTTTCCTAAAGGACGGAGTTACTTGCAAATACGAGGTACTTTGTTACTGGCAAGTAAAGGACGGGGGCGGAGCAATAAATTCAACAGGTGACCTTTAGCGTTACACCTTTTATTTTTATATCACTAATACATGAATTATGGGCCCTACTTAGCCCTACCAGAGAATCTTATTGCTAGCCCTAAAAAAGGGGAAGAAAGGAAATCACTTGTTTGCTGCTACTGGATAGTTGGGAGAAAGGAAATCACTGCTCTCAGCCCACTCCAGAATATCAAAGAAAATGCCCTGAATTTCTCACTCCTGAAGAAATAGAGGCACATAGGAAAGCGTTTAAAGAAGCGGGCATTGATGCTTCCAAGGCACAACAAGTTGTCGATCAGCTGGTTCGTTTTGAGGAAGAGCATGAAAAACACCGTGCTTCACAGCTAGAGGAAGCTTTAAAAGAGGACAAACATGTTCTGCAAAAAGAGCTAGGATCGGAGTATGAGGCAAGGGAAAGGGATATTTCACGCTATTTTCATCAAGAAAACATTTCTGATGAGGATGTTAAAGCTTTGGTGTCTCAATGGGGTTTTCAAAAAACGTTTCGTTTTTTTGACCGTTACGCTCAGATGAATAAAGAGTCTTCAGCGGGAGCAACTTTTGCAAAAAAAGAAGGGTCTTACTCGCAAACTAAGAACTATGACAAGATTTTTTCTGATCCAAAACTTAGCGATAAATTGGTGAGCGGAGATGTTGAAGCTTTACGGCAGATCAGAGAATGGGCGATAAGCCAAGCAGGTGTAGAACAATAACGAAAGGGTAAAAAGTATGGCGACGAAATCACAATTAGCAACCGCTAACATATTAGAATTTAAAAAACATGTTGAACTTTCGCTACAGCAGAAGCAATCGAAGCTTCGTTCTTGTGTTGTAGAGAAGTCTTGTGAAGGGGAGTCTTCAGCTCTGGTTGAAGTCTTCAAGCCTTCAGAAGCTCATGAGATTGTAGGAGATATGCCTGAAACAATTTACAATGACACTGGACAAGATAGAAGGTGGATCAGTTTTAACCAGTATGGTTGGGCGGAACGCATTGACCCTTTCGCCACTCTCCTAAGCGGAACTAAATATTCAACCAACCTATGATCCATTTTTTGAATCAGCTTACTATCAAGAAACCATGTGTTAGGTTCTCGTTGCGGGAGATCTTGGAACATGCCCGTCGTGTGAATGCGCATACAAATAGGGGCACCCTCCGCCCTTTATTCGAATGGTGGTTTCAGCTTCCTTCCCCATACCATAGAAAAAGGGGTTTCCGGCCAATCCTGTTGGATGGGCGGCAGTGTTGAGCGGATAAGGTCTTTCTCCATTTGATGCTGGAGGAGTGCGTGCTCGACTTCCGGATGCGGAAATCCCGCAATAGCTGCTTCTTTCATTTCTTGTATAGAGCATTTTTGTACCCATTTTTTTTCGTAGTAGGTGCCTTCATGGGTCGGGCCAGAGTGTCGTTGATAAGTTCTAACGCTGGAGCGATGGCATGAGTCGGACTGCAGGCGCGGGTTGGACCGTGGGCGTAGACTAGTTTGCAGGCATGGGCCGAACCGCGTGCATGGACTGGATCATGGACGCGAGTCAGGAATGCTCTTTTTTCTTTATCTGCCGCGACCGCATACGAGGTCACATTGTTCAACTAAAATCTCCCATCTAATTTTTCTTGTTATTTTCCCGATCGTCGAATGCGAGATCGGAAGGCGTAGCAATTTTAATCACGCCGCATTGCAAAAAAGTCTTATCTCGGGCAGCGTTGTAGTCTCGGGTTTCTTGTATTGTAGCTTTGGGGATTGGTAAATGACTTTATTTCCTGCAAAAAAAGGAAGAACCATTGATCATCTTCATCTTCGGGCTGCACTTGGTTTCGGTAATTTCAGCATATCATTGCCTATATCCTATATAAAGAAAAAGGGCTCGTTTGACTTTGAGCTCTTCTTGATGTCAAAGTGCAAACCCTTTCGATGACCTTCTTTCTTCCCTTTGTCTTTGCTACCTTTAGGAGGTCTCCGACTTCTATCTGCGACATTAGCATATGCGTGCCATTCAATCAGGTTTGCCCTGCTTCCAGTAGCACGTTGAGAGAGTTCATCGAAAGTAGTAGGGCCTCCAGCAATAAGAAAGCCCGAGCGCAATTCAATGCGGATTCCCGCAATACAAATTGATCCCCATTTTTCTTCTGGGATAGATTCTGCTAACTGATTTCGTGGAAGAAAGGCTTGCTAATAAACAGAATCGTTCCATAGCTCAGGTTTTCTAGTAAGCTCCTCGGGTTCCTTTTTACTACGCCGTCAATCTTCCGACGTGATAGATTTCCTCAAAGAACGGGAGCATAATAACTCAAACAACTTGTCTCAGGACCTAATAGATCTCGCTTTCAGTCTGGAGAACCAGCGGAAAGCGTTCTTTCGGAGCGCGCTAGGGAACTGCTTGATAAGCAGCTTTTTATGTTGAGCGATATCAACGCATTGTGTCTGAAATTTGGCTAAATGCTCGAAATGAGCGATATGTTCTTTTGGATCACCAGTCTCGTCACGTCAAATGTATCAAACTTCGAAGGGACGTAGTCTCGCGGGAACGCTTTCTTGGCCACGCTGTCATCATATGGCCTCTTATAGCTCCTATGATCTTCATTTATAGACTGCGCTGTGGTGGCGCTTAACTGCATCTTTCCACTTTTGATCTGCAACGGCCATCACGGACGAAGAAGAGGTCGGCTTTCGAATAGTAGGGTGGTGGCATATCAATGATTGCCTTGGCCTTGCAGTTCTTCTTGTTGTAATGCACTAGTCAGAGAGAGTCCTCGTTTGGGGTTTCCTGATGTGAACCTATAAAAAAGGGGCAACATGCTTTGTTTCTTATAGCATGATTTGTATTCTCCTCTCATTTTTTTATATGAATAGGGGAATTTCTTGTTGTTCAACAACCCTTGGTTGCCTGTTGTTAACAGAGAAAACATACTAGGAATACCTCTTTAGGTATGTTCATCTTACCGGACCACTATTCCTGACTAAAGATAGGGGGAATAAGGTACGACCTAATTTAAATTACTTAATTTAATTCTTTCGTTCAATGAATTCATGTCTCTTCTTTTTTGGCTGCTCCCACGACAAGTTTTTTTCGGTATTTACATAATGAAACTTATCGTAGTGGCACTCTTCGGTCCGTTAAACCAACGGAAACCAACTTAACCAAAGACGAGATTGCACAACTTCAACATTCAATCGCGCAGCGCTGCCCATTAAAGTAAAGAAAGGTAGCGGACAGCGACGCTGACGGATTAAGTCATAACATCTGAACATCAGACCATATTTGTTAAACTTACTTAACAGGTCTTTCCGATCAGGACGTAGACAAACCGCAGGTGGATCTAATTGTTGTTCCAAAGGTCAAGTGAAGTCACAACAGGCTTCCTCATACCACCGGACATATCGTACGAGAGATTCCACCCAATATCTGAGCATGACTTTCTCCACGTAGAAGTCCCCTTCTTCAGTGAGCTTAGGCTCAAAATCATCCCGCACAGACAACAAATACTTGTCATCTGGACGACACGACTCCAAAAGAAAATACCGCACCATACCAAGGTGATAGCAATTAACTACTAACCCATCTGGAAAACCTAAGCAGATAGGAAACGGTAGTGGTATGATTCCACCAGGCGAGAAGGCCACCAAAACGTATCTATACCAGTGTCGGTTATATTGAGTCCTTAGCCAAAGACGAATACCGCCTGTAGCCAGCCTCTTTAAACCTCAAAGAGACCTGAAGGGAAGAACATCCAATTTATTTTAACACAGGCAGCCACGCTGAATCGAGTGGACCGAATCATTTTCAACAAGCGGGGCGATCAGTGGGATCCCGTTTTCTTTTTCCGTTAAGCCTCACAGCTATGCTTTTTTTTCTTTTGTCGAATCCGAGTTCTTCATGCCATGAAGACCAGCCAAGCAGATGTGATTCTGTCTCTTCCCTTACTATTATCACTGACATTAAGATTGACTCTCTCTCCTTGCTCGTTTCACTCCTTTCCGTGAAGAGCACACTAGGCACCAAGTCGCAGGGACAACGCCTTTCAGCGGTAGTCCTCCGGTAATCAAGCAAGAACAAACAATCATTCATCGGAGGGAACGTGGATTGTTTTCAAGTCAGGCGGATAGGTGCTCCTTTAAGACCATTTTTTGTCGCTTAGAAAGATTGCAGAGACGAACACACAATTCCAACGGCAGCAGGAGAAAGAGAGACTTTCAAACCCGATACATCCACTGCAAGATCCGATGTGCTGAACTACTGAACGGAAAAGTAAGACTATTCCTCACTCGACTTCCACCCGCCCGGCTAGTCGCATCAAAGGCATTCACTCCGGAGTTGTTTGTCGAGAGGGAAGAAGGGCAAGCAGGTCCCCAGAACGGTCTCAGAGTACGCAAGTCTTACTTCGATTGGAGAAAGAGGTCGGGTTAGGCCAGGAAGGCTAAAGCTGCTAATGAAATTCGTAAATGCACTGAGGTTACCCCTAACCAGCTCTCTGACGGCGATAGGATGAGGCACCTCTTTATCTAGATGGACTTTACAATGCTGTTCAAGAGATGATGGCTCTTCGCAAAGTCCCGGGACGCTTCCCTTTTTAGATGCTTCAGCCAGTTCTCGCCAAGACATATCATAACATTCTCGAAAGCTAGGCTCTTCTCGACCATGAAGTCAAGGCGAGCCAGATTCTGAGGAGAAAGCAGTAGGTAAAGCAGCCGTTGAAGCAGTCACATTAAAGATTCATAGCTTTATTCTGGGCTTCGTGATCGAGCCGACCTAAGTTTAGTGATCGATCTGAGGAGTCGGTGGACCCAGCACCTGGACCTACTGGCTATTATTCCCACCCAACAAAGAATGTAACTATTCCCATCCTCCCGAAGCAGGTGCGGAAAGCTCCAACTCAAACTTCTAATAGCTACTTCTTTTTCTCGCTCTTTCCGGAGTTGTTGTTCCCATGTTTCCACCGTCGGGGAAACGATTCATAAAGTGCTACGCTCCTTCGGTCGTGTTTGGACTTTTTCTCACAGGTGGAGTGACTGCTCGATCCATTAGGGTTCTCGGACCGGTCTAGCACTCAACATATTAGTTTCTATAGCGGATTTGGGTTTGACGCCCGAACCCGAAGGTGCCAAATGAACGCATTATCCGTTAGTTGCTCGTCACTAATCAGTTTCTAGTGATTCCACGTTCATAGTTCTTCCATTTTTCCGGTCCTGGGCGGGCGGTCGAAGGAAGAAAGAACGATAATAGAAGCAAGGAACGAGAAGAAAGGGAGGTGGGTCGGTGAAGGGAGCGAGCACTCATAGCAAGGCAAGAAAGCAAGCCAGCTGTAGGTCAGAGGAGGGGGGATACCGGGGTTAAAGGTAGCCCAAGTCAGTCGATCAGTTAGTGGATGGCGCTTGGCTTCGTGCAGGCCTTTGCCTTCTTGCCTCAGCATCTTGACCGGAACCCTCACATGACCCAACTTAGCACTGTCGCTTACCTCGTCAGCCCAGCCTGACGACCAAAAGCCTTACTAAAAAGGAGGAGAGGCACGACTCGACCCAAGGAAACTCTTGATGGACAGGGGAGAGATAGAACCCATTAGCAATCCAAGGAAATGAGCATGAAGAGATAGAAGTCCCTAGGAAGTTTAAGGGATTACGCCCTACAGCCATAACATAAGGAGAGTGAGTTCTGAAGCAAGGAAAAGGATAACCCTAAGGACGAACGACTAAAAGAAAGCCATCAGGGAATAGAGCGGGATCCATGGCTGAATGGTTAAAGCGCCCAACTCATAATTGGCGAATTCGTAGGTTCAATTCCTACTGGATGCACGCCAATGGGACCCTCCAATAAGTCTATTGGAATTGGCTCTGTATCAATGGAATCTTATCATCCATACATAACGAATTGGTATGGTATATTCATATCATAACATATGAACAGTAAGAACTAGCATTCTTATTGAGACTAGAATTCATAGGGAAGAAAATAGATTTATGGATGGAATCAAATATGCAGTATTTACAGA
>CANYBF011564240.1:0-14452 GCA_948192965.1 Dalechampia spathulata | reverse complement strand
TTTCCATTAATATTTATCTATTTATTATCTTCCATAACACTAATTTCCTATTTTCTTAATTATGACATCATCTTGGTCACTTATGACATCATTATGACATCATAATGAAAAATACTAATTATACATTTCTAATATTTATTTTTTTATTATCTAATTATACTAACTCATCATTTTTCATTTTCCACTAAAAATTATAATTAATTTCACTCGCTTACATCACCATTACCTAATTATGACATCATAATTAATTTATAATTCAAAATTTCCAAAATTTGCATATATCTAAATACAAGCACTATGGTAAAAACCATTCAATCAAATTCAATGTTTTTATCATAGAAATCATCGTTTTAGTGCCATTTAGGGTCCATTTCAGTGGTTTCGGCAAAATTTTCAATTTCCTCTTTTGAGCTTTAAACTCAATTCTTATCATATACTTATCAACATAATCATAATTTCATATCATTTTCACACCAATAACATATAAAACACAACATAACATCAATTTGTGAATGCACAATGAACCACTAAATTCAGGATGTGATAATGTTTGCATTTTAATGTTAAGAGTTTACCAAATTAATTAGCACATTTTTTCATGGATTTTTTAAACTTATTGGTTTTACATTGTTTTGCATGTCTAATTTATATTCACATAAATTCATGATAACAACTTGCAATGACATAAGTATGAGATAGAATAATGCTTAGGTATAATTTTGAGTGTAACAAAATCATATGTAACTTGCACTATTTTACATGCTAAGATGTTTGTCCATATATTTTGGTGTTATTTGATGTGATATGGCATAAACTTATATTACTAAGGTGCATAAACATGATTTTTAAGTGAAATGATAGCCATACGTGAAATTTTATTATTTTAAAGGGAATTACCTTAATTTATGTCCCAAATTAATGATTCATATATTTTTACGTTATTTAGTATGTGAAGATATGATTTTAAGTTATTATGATGATTAGATATAATTTCAATTTAATTTAAGGTATATTCATATTTTTTAATGATCATATCTCATGATTAATGTCATTTTGCATCTGCATTATTATATTCAAAACATATATTTGTATGTTATAGTCATGAAAATCTAAATGGAAATGAGTCTTAGAATAAGAATAAGTAATATAAGAGCCAATCAACACATGAGAATATAAAAATAATAATATGGCATAAAAAGATAAAATAATATTACATGACCCTAAAGGTTACCCCTTCTAACCCAAATCAAATTTGAAATACATAATTTATCATGCTAGCTTCTCATATAAGAAATCATTAATATAAATCAAGATTATATGAATCTTGGGGTCAACTACCATAAGAAGCCTAATCACTCGTTTCTCTATCTTTCATGCTATAACTAAGAAGAAACAACTCAACTACGTTAGGTTCTTCCCATAGAAAAATACTTAGGTAAGTTTTCCCTTTTGATTTCATTCAAAATTTTGAAATTTCTCTTAAAGAGTTCAATTTTTGCATTTTGAAGCTTTAAAAACTTTTATTCTCTTCTACTTACTTTGACTAAACCTTATTCAAACTTAAGAATGGTAAGTTCTCACCCTTCCATAAACCATATTCATCACATACTATGTATAGTAAGTTACTAATAAGTCATTACAATGTGATTTTTAACTAAGGAACTGCTAAACAACTTAATTTGATTATTAGAAAATGATGGACCACTATTTTTACTAATTAATAAGTTTTCTAAACCCTTATTCAATAAAAATTATTTGTTGTAACTTTGTAGTACAAATGAAAATGTGAAATGTGATTAATAAGGTGTTAACAAAACAAATCGGAAGTTTTGAATTTGGTTCAGGATTGGGATTGTTTCAAGGCTGGAAATTATGTCATAAAAATTAGTATATACAATGATTGATGTTTTGTATATGAATTTATGTTTTTGGTTTGTCAAATTGCATGAAGTTACATGATTATTTATCGAGATACTTGCTCGAATTTTTTTAACTTTGCATGAGATTTGAACTTTGTATGGATATAACTCTTAATCCTAAACTAAAAGTTAACAAATATTTTTTTAAAATTACAGCATTTGAAATGAACTATAATTTTATGAAATGACTTTTTCTAAATTTAAATTGTTTAAGAGTCATAATTAAGTGACAAAATCAAGGTAAATTCCTAACAAATTTGAATATTTTATTAAGTAGGATTTTTAAGCCTTAAACATACAACTTTTGAGTTGATTTTTATGTTTTACCATAATTTTTTATATACTCTACAACTTTCATATTTTAGCCAAAATTAAAAGTGGATGATTTTTTTGTATAGCAAAATATTTTGGTAAAATTTATGTTAATGGATGTAACAAAGTCAATTGTATTGGATTTGTATTCTATTGTATTTTAATCTGAAACTTTATGGATAAATTAAATTATTGTATTATTACTGATATGATAATAAAACACAATTATAAAATTAGGATGCTCAATTTTATTATGATGGCAAATGCTTTATAGAAATGCTTATGAAAACATGCATTTAGAACTATAATGAATCATGTGATAAATGCCTAGGGAATGCATTATATTGTTTTCTTTACCAATTCAATTCAAAACAAAAGAAAACATGAAGACTAGCAATAATTTGAGAAAATTCCGTTCTTTTAAGAAATTTGTTTCTCCTTTAACCCTCTATGTTTTCTTTTCTTCCATATTTCTAGATTGTTCTAAGTTTTACAAGATAAACATATTATAAAGTGTCATGTGCTAAGAATGTGAGTATGGGCAAGGACACTTTAGACTCCAATTTCTAATTTTAACATTATCATTCCCATTTCAATTCTTCATAATTATAAATTAATCCCAAATAACATTTTTCATCTAATTAGATTTGCTTTAGATACCAATTATGATCCCTATGATGAGTGTATCCTTAAGATTAATGCACCCAACTTCTTTATCATAATCCGTTCAAACCATAACAACAATAAAAATAAAATTGAAAATTGAAAATTGAAAATTGAAGAAGAAAACTTGATTGAATGAAAATAAAAGATTGTTTGCACATTCATAATTACAAAGCTTTGAACATGAAAATACGTTTTAGATTGAGAGAATGAATTTGAGAGAGAATTGATTGAATTTTATACTTTCATTCATGGCCCTTTATGATCAAAATGATAATTTATTCTTTCAAAGCCATTTTGAACATAAGCATTCCCTTGACTATCTATGTTCCTCCTCCATTTTCCCTTTAATTTCCACTACCTCCAATTGTTTTTAATGTATAAAATGGAAGTTGTTATGCTTATAGTTGGAATTTATTCTTTTCTATTAAAACATATTTTTGTCTTACATTTATTTTTTTTGAATTATGTTATTATTGGGCAGTTAACGAAATGACTAAAGGAAGTCTAAAACTGGACTTTGTGACATGTTCTGCGTGACTGGGCTAAACGAAACTCAAAGGTAAAGGAATTTAAAGAAGTGCAAGTTCAGACTGAAAAATGATGACAAAATTAAAAGAAAAGCGAATAGATTGATCAGCCACGAAGAATTGGTGATCCAATTGACCTTTATTCAGTGGTCAAATCATTCCATTTTTGCAACTCCTTCATATTTTACGTAATATTAGGTTTAAAATAACTAAATTAAAGGCTTTCACCATGATACAGCAAAACTTGCCATCAAGTAGTCTTCTTTACCCTGAGAAAAGAAGCTGATAACAAAGGAATACGAATTATACAAATTGCAAAAATTGGAAATTTGTTACATTCTACTAGCCGTAAAAATTGCTTCAAATGAACTATTAGCACATCAACATCAAGTCCAGAGGCATCAGTGGAGTAGCTGTTTTTTGCTAGTGTACCTTGCTAACAATGAGTATCTCAACCAGCCAAGGATGATTCTAACTGAATTTCTTTTTGCTCTCTTTATTTTTATCATCATTTTGCTCGAAAAGCTTCATGTTTAAAATACAGCGCCAGTATCAAACAAAGGGAATATGATGGGGAAGAACATATGGTAAAATGGTAAACATTCTCAGATATTGACACCAGAGTCATGATTCAGCTACCAAACTATATAAATCACAAATGAAATTAATGAGATTACAACAAGAGAACCAAGCTTGCTCGCTCACTCATGTCCGATCTCTAGGTTCAAGGGCTGCTATTTCTTTCATTACCTGAGCTTTGTCTGTATCAAATTGTTCGTCCTCTGCAAATATATAATAGGTCATGCCAACATGATACTAAATACCACATTGATACCATGGTTTTCATTCATAAATATTTCTTTCATACCTTTATCGGTTTTGAAATCAGCAAACAGACGCAAAAGTTTGCTTCTATTTGCAACAAGTATGCTAATAATGTCAGGCGGTTTATTTTGATTAGCAGCAAATAGCTGTAGAAAGAAACAAGCAGAAAAGATGTAAAAGAAATATAATATAGAATCACGTAGAACCAAAAGAGAAGTTCCTGACAAGAAAACGATGGGGGAAAGTACCTTGAAAACATGAAATGCTTCTATCTGGATGCTTTTACTAGATTCCTGGAGAAAGCAATCAAGTACATCAATGTCAAGTTTAAATATCTCAAATCTTATAACAGAATTAGAAGATAACAATCCCGAGAATCAAGTGGAATGATATGAATCATATACAAGAATATGAAAGAACCCAGTCCAACGTTAGGTAATCTGAAAAATCCAGTAGAATATATTTCCATGGCAGGTCCACAATCATTAAATGTTTCGCAATCATCACGTTCACAGGGTGTTGAAGGCTCATAACAAGAAGAAAACATACAAGTGTCATACCCTGAGGAGATTCATGAGAATCCTCAAGTTGTCCCTTGAGCTCACATAGCGTGTCATCACAACTGCATTTGAGCGATCCAGCAACATGTCTCCCAACAGCTGTAACAATTGAATAAGCTTGATTAGCAGATATTATCACCGAGAAAATCACATATCAGATTCTGTGAAGGCATATTCATTCATTATTCCAAGAAAACATATATGGAAATATCACATATTTCTGTTACCTTGACAGCTTGGCGCCTTGTAATGTAATTGGTAGATTCTAGTAGCTTTGAATTATACTCTGCAAAGAACTGATATGGACAGAAAGGTTACCAAGATGAAATCAACCATAAAACTAGCATAATGGACAGAACGAGAGAGGAGCAAATATAGTAACATGCATATAGTAGTTATTCATAATGGCTATTAGCTCCTATTTTTATGATTGCCACCATCACATAGCTCCAAAAGGTTTATTTTAAATGTCATCATATACACAGATAAATCTGTGTTTTTTATTCTTTGTCAAGTCCCACCAATCTGTTTTCTCACTAAAGCACGTCTACATACATTAAAATGCGCAAGGAATCAGGTACATTTGGAATGTTTACGTTATGAACAGTAGCATGAACATCAAAATGTATTATGTCACAAACCGATAGAATAACAAGATTTACCCATTCATAATTCTTTAAGAGAAATTCTGCTACTGTAGATTTATGTCTTGTCAATAGTTCCTGCAAGAAGAGAGAGAGAACATTAGGTTCATGTTACCACTTTTAAAACTATCTTGGCAATTAAATATTAAATACTAATCCACTTTGTTTTTACTGAAGATTTTGTGGGAGAAAAAACTCTACTTCTTATGTTAAACAATGAATTTACAAAGGTATTTATACACACATTCTACTGCTATTTAGGAAATACAAATAAGGGAAATAAGGAAATACAAATCAAGGCAATATCCCCAGGAATATAAAATATTTTCAGAATATGCTATAATCTTGGAAAAATCTCTCAATAAGTTAACACTCCCCCTCAAGTTGTTCATAGATATCACACATGCCCAACTTACACACTAAGGTATGATAAGTTGGTGCTAACTATTTTTCTAATGCAACATGGAATAAGTACAACACACCACTTATCACTTTCTCCTTAATAAAGTGTATCAATTTCAATGTGCTTCATCCAGTCAAGTTAGGATTATTAGCTATGTTAATGGCAACCTTATCATCATAATATAAAAGAAAAATTACAATCTCATGCTAATCTCAATTCTTCCATAAGTTTCTTTTAACCAAAAAAGCTCACACACACTTTGGATCATAGCTCTATGTTCTAATTTGGCACTTAATAAACCGAGGATTTAAGCATAAGAAGAACAAATGAAAGTTGAAATTTTGGTATGCAGACAATAGAACCTAAGCCTGAAACTAAGGTTAGAGAACCATCAGCAATTTTGACAATTTTTGGCTTTGTGCAAGGAAGATAATTATGAAGTACTTTAATGAGCCTATTATATGTCTACTTGCATTTGAGTTAATAATCCAAGAATTAGAATAAGCAACAAAGGCAATACCTGATTGAATAAAGTTAGAGGTGAAACTAAAGGAAGCCCCAAGCCGAGAAAGAAGATGTTTGAGATGTTGAATTTCACTGAATTATCACTAATAGACATCTCTTTAGAAGACTATTATTTTTGTCAAATTTGTCTAGGCTTGGATAGCATTGATACGTCTTCTGCCTCTTCCTTTAACAGGTTGACCATGTAGCTTCCAACAAGTGTCCTTTGTATGTCTTGACTTTCCATAAAAATCACAATGCAAATGATTCTTTTCAAGATTAGTAACTTTAGAAGATTCACGAGAACTAGTGGCCACCAATCCAAATTTCTCAATTGGAATGACATACAACATTGCACTGCTGCTTTTTTCCTATTGAACATGGGATATGCTTGACATAAGGCTAGGAATGGTCGTTTCCCGAGTATTAAAACTAAGGCTAGGAATGGTTCTCTCTTAACTTATCTAGTCATAGTCAGAGTTCAATCCAACAAGGAAATGATAAACTTGGTTCTTTTTCATTCATTTTATCAAATTTTACAAATCTTCAAGACAACCTGCTTTAAAGTCATGATAGTAATCATGCTCTTGCCACTTACCACTCAAAATATTGAGCAATAGTCATTTTTCCCTATTTCAAATCAAGACCTTTATTTCTAAGTTCATAAATCAATGCATTATTTCCCACTTGAAAACAAGTGATGGAAGTAGCAATCCAAATAGCAAAGACAATTTTGTATAGGAGATATCCTTGAGATATGTGTGGATGCATAGAATTCAACCACCATAACATGATAAGAGAATTCTCATACTTGCATTTCTCAAGAGCAAGTCCTTGATTTGGTTTTGTCAAATCACCATTAACATACCATTGTAGTGTTCTAGCTTCAATGAATAAAAGACACGAATTTGGCCAAGCCAAGTAATATGTTTTATCCAACTTGATTTGGCTAATCTATAAGGAGGGATTAGCAAAGATTGTCTTAGAATCTTGATCTCAACCACATCCTTCTATGTTCTGGATGGTAGGTTTCTGGAATAGAAAGAGAACAATGCCCAAAAGGAAAATAAGATCCTAGATAAGTCAGAAGAGCTTAGAGTAGCATTGATAGGAGACAAAGCTTTGGAAAAGGAGCTCACTTGTTGACACATGATGAAGCATCAAAACCCTAATCAGGCATGTGAAGACACATACAGAGGCTGACAGCTAGGTTGCAGGTGAAGGCTGATTGCTTGATGGGCACTCCAATATGTAGGGTAGTGACACAACTCCTTAGAAAAGGAGACTATCTAGAAAAACTGACCCTAGACACTCGTTAGAAATCTGTTAAGAAAGAGGCTAAGAGCTCAAAAATCATGAAGATTTTTGTAGGAGAGAAAATTCTACTTTTAATGTTAAACAATGAATTTACAGAGGTATTTATGCTAGAGAATATGCTATAATCTTGGAATTACCAACAATACTTAAATACACATTTAGTGGGGGTTACGTTGCCAAATGGCACTAGCACCTTGTCTGCTCCCTTAGATCATGTCTTCAACCCTCTCCCTTCCCTTGAATATACATATATAGGCATTCTCCTATGAATACACTAACTAATTATTAGTATACTCATATAATTCGTAAAGGCTATGTAATAAATTGATAGAGGAATACAACTAAATAAGGTTTAACCACAAAGATAACAATGGAGAAAAAAAAACCAGCAATTATTACTATTTCTGGTGATCAATATTGAGCATGGAAAAACCAAAAATGGTCAATAGACCAAGGAAAATGTAACTTAAATGTTCACCATTCCCCCCCACTAACCCAATCAAAAAAAAAAAAAATCATTGACCAGTTTTCCTTTGACACCTGCCAAACATAAATAAAATGTGATCAATGTATAAAATGAGTGATTAAGAAATAATTTCCACGATAGAATGTTGCCTAAGAGCAACCTCCTAAAGAACTTTAGAAAAAAGAGTATTTTAAATCAACACAGCGATATGTTATAAGCTTTTCCAATTTGTTCCAACAATGGCAGCATCCAAATAAAAGTCTACTGTGGGAACTAGGAATGCATCTTATCCTGCACTGCAGCAAGTAATATTTAAAACTTCAAAGGAACTGATTGAAATGATTATAATTCCACAAATGCAACTGTTCTGTGTAGAAAACATAAAGAGAAGCTGAAAAATATAGGACAGTTCTCGACCTTAAAAGTGGCAGCAGCATCTGCAGCAATGTCAAAATTTGGAAGCTGAATGTAATCAAAGAATTTCTTCATATTCTCTGATTCAAGAACATATCTGCAAGATGAAATAAGGAAATACAAGAATGCACAGAACTCAGTATGGTTAAATCCCTGATGCAACTCATAAATGACATATGAAATATGGGTCCAATGCTCAGGCACTTATTTGGAATATAGGAAATGACGGGCAAGCTAACTGCGAAATTTATTACGACTATCTGGAGGGCATTTTTTAATTTCAGCATTGCTGGAAACAACAGGGTTTGGTTATTTTTTATTTGTATTGATGAGTTTTAGTAGGTTTTCCAAGTTTAAATTAGTTCAGTATTTTCTATTTAGTTTTAGAATGGAAATCTTTAGGATTCCTCTTCCTAGTAGTGTTAGGATTAGTTAAGGCCTATAAATATAAACATTGTATTGGTTTTTTTTTTTCATAACTTTCTTTCAATCAAAAAAACAAGTTTACAGTAACTTGCCTAAGAATTGTATGGCTTTTTTCCCCTTAGGTGTGATTCCTAAGCCTAGGTGTGTTTCCTAGGAAAGCTTTCTATCTTTTCATTACTTTCGATCCTTGCTCAAATCTGAATTTTCAACTTTCAAATTAATTTTGCCACTGCACTTTGTTTTTGAAGCTAGAAAAGGTAAACCACAAACTGTCCAACAATTTTGACATCAAAGAATTGCAGATACTTGAAGTTTGTTGTCTAATTCCCACAAATATGGTGACCGATACTGAACTAAACTTTAAATTTGAGAATTTCCAGCAAGAGTTTACAACTCAATGCAAAAGTAATGAAGCTAGATTCACTAGCTTGCATTATGATATAACAATGATAATGGAACAACTGAATGCCATTCAATTGCGTATGCAGAAGATGCTTCAAAGGAACCTTCCTAACCATGGCAATCAAGTCCTTGAGAATATTGATCAAGATAACAAACCTCTACTAGTTGCACCAAGGAACAATAGGGGTCGCAAACAAGTAGCTGAATTTAATGCAGGACAACTACAACCAGACATGGCAGGAGATATAACAGAGAAAGATAAGGTGGATGTACTGGATTTTAAAGGTAAGACAGAACCTGCAATATTTTGTGATTGGCTCCACAGCACTGAATCATACTTTGATTATAATATGGAAGAAATCCAGAGTAGGATTTGCTAAGATGAAACTTACTGGATAAGCTAAAATATGGTGGTTCGTAGTCAAGCATGAGCTGCAAAGACTGGGGCAGCTACCAATGGCTACTTGGAACTAGATGAAAGCAAAACTACGACAAAAATATATGCCTTTCAACTACCTTGACAAGATTCAAGAGCAAGTGTACTCTTTAAGAGAAGGCAGCATGTCTATGAACAAGATTATATGCAAAAATTTGAAAAATTAACAGTTCATAGACAAATTGTAGAAGACTCCTCGCAAACATTAGCTCAATTTAAGACAGGCCTAAGGGCAGAAATTAAAAGAGAATTGTTTAGGCAACCTATAATATCTATTGAGCATGCATTTTTATGGTCATGGATGTAGAAGAAAGCTTGAACCAACTCATTACTTGAAAAGTTGGGTTTCAAGTTAGGGAAACATCAAGAAGGAGCTTTGATGTGAATTGAAACACCAAATTTCCTGCTCCACAAGCACCCAACGTTTTAACAATTCAAAACTTCCTTCATCTAGTAATGCAAGCACTAAAGGCAAAGGTATTTTATGTTTTAAATGTACTAAAGCTACGCACATGGGCTATCAAAGTCCAAGGAAACAAATTTTCTAATTGAAGCAGAGTAAGACAATGGGAGTTCATCAACCTGAGAAGGCAGAAACTACTCAGATGAAACTGATGGTTTTTCATGTAATGATCTAAGAGATTGGGGCGTTGATTCTACTTCCCTTTTAGTGGTGAGATGTATTCTAGCAAACCCTGAAGAATAAGAAGATTGGCAATGTATCTCAATATTTCAAACATTAGTTAACTATGAAGGTCAAGCAAGAAATTTATTGACGGTGGTAGCTGCATGAATGTAATGTCAACATCTACAATTGAATGCTTAAAGCTTCCAACTAAACCATATCCACTATAAAGTAGCATGGATTAATGAATCCACCATTCCAGTAAATCATCGTTTCCTTGTTACTCTCAAGTATGTGGTTATCATGATTCTATACTTTGTGATGTTGTTCCTATGCAAGTAATTAACATCTTAATTGGTCCACCATCGCTTTGTGATCATGATATCCATCATAATGGAAAGGAGAACACTTAATCGTATTTTATTGGCAAGAAGACACATGTTCTACGGCCAATGAATCACTTGAAATCAAATATGCAGAAAAGAGACCAAGGCTCAAACTAAGAAACAAAATCAAATGAAACACCTCCATCTCTTGACAAGAGTGAAATTTGAAAAAGAAATCAAATGTTTCAAAATTATGTTTGCTATCATTAGAAGAGAAATTAAAAACAAAAGAGTTGCTCCAAATGAGTTGTGTTGGCAAGATTTTCCTAGTTTTTAACCTTTCCTAAACAGTAAATATTTTTCAGAATTTTTTTCCTGATTATATTCCTAGATTGATTTGATTTGTATTTCCTAAATAGATTGATTTGTTTTTCTTAGTTAGCCACATAAATACTTGTGTAAATACCATGTATTGTTCAATATCAAAATCATTAGAAAACGTCTCAAAATCTTCACGGTATCAAAGCAATTCCACATTTCAAAAATGGAATTTGTTTAGGGTTTTTTCAACCACCCTCTTCCAAGTTGAATTTAGTGACACACTACTAGTCTAGGAGGAAAGTTCAGTTGTCGATTGGCAATTGCTCGAGGACTTGTTGTTGTCAGACACCACGCATGGCTTCACATGTTCATTAGAGTTCTATGGTCTCTTCCACATGTTGATGCATGCTCCCACTTTCCAACCTCTTTTTCAACATTGAATCTTCATTGCATTCTCTTCAGCTTCTTAGGGTTCTTGTCCACCTAAATCCTAGTTCATTCTATTGTTCCTCTTCTGATAGTCTCTCGATCATTGTTTTTAAAGAATGGTAGAAATTACAAAGGACAAATGAGAACTCTTATGGACAACATAATAAAGGTGTCTGCAAATACAAAGATAATATTTGGTGGTAACCCATCTTTACAAATCAATTCAATGAAACTTGATGACACCAACTATCTTGCACACTCAACATCCTATTTATTGTTTATTCAAGCACGAAAACTTCAAGGATATATTAATGGTGATTTTAGAAAACCAAGAGGTGAGGGACTGGCTCTTCAAAAATGGAAATCTAAAAATTCACTTATTATGCCATGGCTACTCAATTCTATGATTCCTTAGATTGCTCAAAGATACCTCTTGTTCAAAACTATTGTTGATATTTGGCATCTTGCCTTCATTACCTATTCCTAAGTTGGGAATGTTGCTCGAATTTATGAACTCAAAAATACAGTGCATAATTTGAAACAAGGAGAATTAAGTATTGCTTGGTATTTTACTGAACTTAGTGGCCTTTGGCAGGAATTGTACTACCAATTTTTCCAAGCTAAATGTCCAAACGATGTGTAAATAAGGAAAGTTGCTAATTAGGATATTCAGGGTTCAATGCTAAATAGGAATTTATTTACTAGATTATTCCTTTTATTAGATTATTTCCTTTTCTACTTAATTCCTATTCTATGTTCTAGATGTGTATATAAATAGCATGTATCATTCACCTTGAGATATATGAAAAACATTACATTCTTCAGTAACATCAACTGCAATTGTAAAGGCAGCAATAAGAAATTACCTGGTAAAGCTGCCAAGAAGCAAAAGCATCCGTAGCAGCATATTCCAGCTGATTTTTTGACAAAAAATCTGCTTCCCAATTTCCCAGTCTGATTCTATTGGGCTTCCGAAGCTGCCAGGTTTTTTTAGATGCATATTTCATTAGGACCTCCGATCACAAACAAGGCCAAAATGTTCAAGGACATAGAATGCCATACTCCAGTCCACTAACAAAGAAACACTAATGTTTCTTGTGAAAGTACAAAAAGGAAATTGTGATTCATAGATAGGCATTGTCATTGATGAGAGCCAGAAATAAGGATGAGGTAGAACAACTGCTTCTTAACCCTTTAATGGATGCAGACTTGAGGAAATGCGGTAGCTCAGTTCAATTACATTAGATGATATAAAACTAGTTGCAAAGGACGTACCATGATCAAGATTTACAAGACTTAATATGCACAAAATTTTTATCTTTTGAAAAGTTTGAAGAAGAATGCATTAAATCAGACAAAGAACAATGACTTACACCTGCAAAATGAACTAATTATTGTAAGATAGACTATGTGGCCGTTGCCCTCATCATGAAGTTTTTCTTGGAAATTTATAAAAGCTTCAATCAGAGATGGTCTTTATTTAATTAATTAACTTTTAACAAAATTTATCCAACAAAATACAAACATAAGCATTTCCCAATACATCTAGTACATGTATCTTCTGATGCTTTTATATCACTCACTCATCACATTCTTGTGATTTATTAAGATTGGAAAGGTGAATTGGGAATGAGATTGCAAATACGCAAGAACTCAAGAATCCCTGACTTCCAGAAGTTGTTTCCAGCAGCATTAGCTAGTTGAGATAAATACCTCTTTGCAAACAAGCATCTCAGTTAGCGATTGAAGACTCCAACTTTTGAGTTCCCCACCAATTTTCTCTTTCGCCATACAGGAGAGATCCTCAACAGCTTTGACAGATACATTATAGTCTCTAAAAACCTTCACAGAATCATTGCCAATGCCAACTCCAACCTGTGTTTATGCTAAGCGTTATACTTCAATAATATGATCCAAATATGTAAACAAAAGCAAATAATGTAAGCACAATGCGGTAATAAAAACTTATGCAAGAGATCTTACGAACTTTGAGAAGTGTAGAGTCCTCGAGCAAAAACTGTAGACTCTCAGGGATTCCAGAGTGAATGATATGCATCACATGACAACGATCAGTGCCTAAACATAACTGCATTACTGCAGCCTTTCCGGGCAAAACACCTGTATATACATATTAGGCAATCCATTTTTACTACCTGTAGCACCTTATGCCCCTCACCCCAACACATCAACCCACTCACTATTTCAAATATGGTCAATGATCAACTTGTCTAATTAAGCTCCGAAAATTTCAAAATCATCTGACCAATTAACCAAGTGCCTAAACATGATGGCAATGTGCATTTACAATTGTAATGTGTAATTTGCCAGAAGATCAATACCGGACATAGATGGAGTAACTTGGAAGCAAATACTGCAACTGCCATAATAAGAACACCGTGGAGTCTACTTCTTGGCCAGGCAGTGAAAAATAGGACATATGGAACTGGTGCTTCACTGATGGTTGTATACAAAGAAACATCTAAACCCAAGCTCATTTATCATTTACATATGGAACTGGTGCTTCATTTATCATTTACACTACTTCCAAGTTCCAAGGGAATAGTTTCCAAAAGGTATGCCTCTAAACCCATTTTTATTTTTCGTACCAAGATTAAATTTATCACAAAATTAAATTCAAGAGATAGGAAGTTTGCATAAGTGGCATAATTTAATTTAAATCATTTCAGAAATGAAGGGGAAAAAATAGCCATCAAGGTTCTCAAACTCAACCTACAAATTCTCAAAAAAATGAAGGCATAAGTGGAATTGTGATACAACCGCTCCATTACGTGTCTATTCTAGAAAGAAATACAGACAACCACGTGACAAAGAGGAGGTAATGACAATTGATCAGTTGAGTCTCTTACTTGGTCTCCCTGATAATATGGGAGAAGTGGAGGAGTGAGGAATGGGATCCAATTGTGTAGGAA
>CANYBF011563988.1:0-11619 GCA_948192965.1 Dalechampia spathulata | reverse complement strand
TGTATTATCAATCCATAATTAATCATTCTTAATAAAATTAAAATCATAATTAAGCTTATTCACTTACATCATGCTTACATCATCAAGGTTCATTTATGATATCATAAATGAATTTCTAAATTCCATTATACTTTCTTTTCTATTCCTTTAAATCGTATGTTAAATAAATCATCTTAGACATATATATTCCAATTTCCATATTTAATATTCCATTATTCACTAATTCATAATTATTTCTATACATATATATATTATACGTACATTTTTCATTTGTATAACTTATTTATATGATCCTTAATTTATAAATTATGCATACTCAAAATACAATCATAATTTATCTTTATTTTTCAATTGCATGCATTTCCATGCATACGTAAATACTCTTACCTCGATATACGTGTAATTTATCGCTCGATCTAATTTTACACGTTCGAGCTTATTTTTTGCATTTGACTTAATCTACTATCATCTTATCATCATTTCCTAATCTTGATAGATATTTCCTATCATTGTCATAATATTTATAATTTTCACCTTGAAATGCATATTTTTTCATAATATCACATCATCATCCTATTTTTGATCGTATAGGGTATAATTTCATCACCCAAATCATTAATAATTTTTATGCTAAAAATGAGGATGTGACATATAATGTTTAATATATTATTCTATAAATGTTATTGACTTGACCTTATATTAGTTTGTTGATGTTGCTAGATAAAATCATATGATAGAATTATATTTTTTAAATTAGTAAATTAGTATTCTAATAAAAAAAGTTGTTCATTTTTAAAAAAATTATAATAAATTCAAAAACTAATTTTTAAATAATTTAAATATTTTTATTAGTTCAAAGTATAATTTCATTACCTAAAAATATTATTTCAATTATATTTTTATCATAATATGTTATTAGTACCATTCATATCCTTTTAATTTATGATTCTAATTATATTTATTAATTATATTATGTTGTAAAATTTCATTAGAATTAACACTCTATGTTTTTTATTTTTGATTTTTTATATAACTATTAATATATTGAATACTAAGGGTGCACCTATTCCAACAACAACAGACAAATAAATACGTGTTCAAGTATTCCCTAAACCAATTTAATTCAATTTTGTACTAATCAAATTATTTTTATCTTACCTGATCCCAAGTTATATCATTAAAATGCTCCATCAACTCATCCATTGAGTAACCAAGCCTCCGATACGGTACACTCCATGCCTACATACGAGGGAAGCTAAGCGATACTCCATGTGGAATCTTAGGCTCTGATAATAGCCCAAACTCATACGCCATGATATGCAAAATCAGCATGTATATAGTCAAAAAAGGCTCGATTAATAATGCATTAATTTCAAAATTGACAGAATTTTGCTTACCTCAACAACTTGCCAATAGCCAATAAAGCGATCTCTACATCGCCTACTGCAGAGATCCAATCCCTGCATCAGATGAGCTAGACCAATGCTGCCCCCAATCTAATATACCGATGGCATCTAGATCACAGAGGGCCCATAGCATAGACATGTGGATACTATTTTGAGTGTCATTAAACTAAGTACACCCCAACACATATAGCAGAAAGCTATGCGTATACTGATCTATGGAGATCATTCTACCAAGTGTCTCTGCCAATACTGCCTCCCATAGATAGTCGTAAGATATGTTGTACCCTCTTCGCACACTAGGTGACATGCCTAACAGATTGAATATCATGCCATACAAACAACAAGGTGATGTTAGCCTGGCATCAAATTGGATGGGCAATCTAGAACATTCCAAACTGGTAATGCCAATAAAGATCCTTGGTGTAATAGCAAGCTCCCCCACTGGTAAGTGGAAAGTGTTGGTGGAATCCATCCACCACTATATCATGGTGGTAATGATGAATCTGTTACATCTCTTCTCTACACCTGTGAAACAAGAGACATATGGACCAAAATAACTCTGGTCCACTCTGATTCGGATCTCCCAAGGTAATTGGGAGTACCACTCATGTATCTCGCAGATGCCGCCAACTCCCATGGCCGTTCGCTCCTTCTACATATTATAGATGTTTGGTTAGCTTTCAGACTAAATTATAGAATATAGACAGTATTTTAGAGGTCCAAAGTTCCTCCATCAACCCTAAAAATCACTCATTCATGCTTATGAATCAATAAAACACATAATCCCTCGAAAAATGGCCAAACAATGACCCATTTGGCCAAATTCTCACTGCTATGTGTTACGCCCATAGCCCTATATGCACCACACATAGGCTATGTGCGGTGCACAAACCCATTTCAGAAAACCATAGTTTTCTTTAAAATTTCTTGATAAAAACATGCAAACCTAAGCTTAGCAATAGCCTAGCACCTAATCCAAGCCTAACATTGGCCTAAATGTAAAAAAAATGAGCTTAAACATAATCCTTGAAAAAGCCATAAAACCGAGCCAAAACACGAAAAACTCACCTTCTCGGGAGGAGCTTGGGACCTATGGGAGTCCATAGCAAAGGTCTCTATGATTATGTCCCTGAAAGTAGCTCCGAAGTAGGGATCTTAGGTTGTATGCTCGATCAAAGTGTAGCTCGGGACCGATTCCAGGTCCCGGGGTGTCGATTGCATCCTAATTCGGCTATTTTCAAAGAAATGTTGAATTTCGGGTTTCAAAATTGAGATAAAATCTATTTTGGAGGTGGAAACCAAATGATTTTTGGATGGGAAGGCTTGGAATTTAAATTTTTCAAGGGGTATGTGCAACATATAGTTGGACATGCCCACATCTATCAAATTTTGCTAATGTACGCTAGCTACTAGAGGGATTTTCTAACATGCACCACCCTCTCATGAAGATGAAAATATTGAATTAGGCCTCTCATAAAAATTTTAGAATTTTTGGAGGCCATTTGCTTTGTCAAGCCTAATTTTCATGACCCACAATGTCTAAATAATCCAGAAAATCAGTCAAAATGCAACAGACTGATACTTAAAAATTTAAGTATTTTTCCTAGACCATTTAAATTCTAATTTCACTAACAAATTGATTTTTCATGTCTAGCATAAATAGGAAAAAGATCCAGCAGACGATCGATAATAGTCAAACCTTTGACTTCTAGTCAAGCCGTTGACCAGACAGTGTCGCTATCCGATAGAGGATCCCAAATGCTATCTTTGGGAATATCAAACACATATTTTGATGGTGCAAGTATAGATCTAGCAAATGATCACTTTCAAAACCAGCAGTTGTTCACCTCGACCCAACAGATAGTCAGGGTCCTACAGTTGACCATTTGATCTAACAGCGATCATAAAATCAAGCTTTTAATTCCTAAACCCTAGCAGTAGGCATCTGAACATTGATATCATATGATTTTAAGCCTCGCAGCAAGGCCATCGATCTGGTAGTTGACCAAATCAGCATTAATCATCCAACTCGAGCTCCGGGCTCCCAATGGCAAAATCGGGCTGCAAGCCTCAACATGAGCAACAGTAGATCATCATTGATCTATAAGTCTGAGCATCAGGCTCCCAATGGTAGAATTGGTCTGCAGGCCTTAGCATGAGCACTAACAGATCAGCATTGATCCTCAAACCTGATCATCGGGATCCCAATTACAGATTTAGACTGCAAGCCTCAGCATGAGCATTCTACAAGCCTCAGTATGAGCATTTTACAAGCCTTGATAAGAGCATCAAACCTTAAAATGAGCATCGGTCAGGTACCTCCCTTACTTTCGGTGAAAAGTCAAGTTATGATTAGATCTCATTTTGATGACTTACGCTTGTATCGCCTTAAAATAGTCCTGATTAGGGGTTAAACTATTGACCCTGACTTTTCATCCACATGTCATTTTGGGTTTTTATCGATTTGGTTTGGTACAGGTCCTCGATGTCAACCCCAGTTTGCGTACATGCTTTTAAAATTCCTTTGGGTGTTTTGGACATGCAGAGCATGTTACATTTCACTCATGAAAGGTGGAGTGCATAGCATGCAAAATGCTACATGTTGGGCATATAGCACTATGCATGCAACATATAGCAAAAAAAGATGTTTAGTTGTGCCCACTTTTTGAGCCAAATCTAACATGTTTCATAGAGCACAATGTCTTAGAATGTCAAATAACGCTTATTTGACATGCAGAGCGCATCCCATTTCACTTATACAAAGCGGAGTGCATACCATGAAAAATGTTACATGTTGGGCATATAGCAGAAAAAGATATTTAGTGGGGCCCACTTTTTGGGCCAAATCTAACATGCTCCATATAGCATAACGTCTTATAATATCAAATAATGTTTATTTGACATGTGGAGCATATTAAATTTTGCTCGTACAAAGCGGAGCACATAGCATGCAAAATGTTATGTGTTGGGCATGTAGCACTACATGCCCAACATATAGCGAAAAGAAGACATTTGGTCGGGAGTCTTCTCGAGACCAAAAATAATATGTTTCATATCATGCAATGTCTTAGAACATAAAATGAATCTTATTGAGCATGGGGCATACATCCCAATGTAGCCACAGTGGGCCTCATACGTCAAGTCAAAACGCTATGTGTTGGGCATGTAGTTGGACATATTGTGCATATAGGCTATGTACTGTGCACATAGCACTACCTGCCATGCACATAGCATAAAAATTTTAAAATCTCACATTGCTAATGTGATTTCCCAAACCCTAACACCTTCCACTATAAATATGAGCCTTAACTTCGTAGAAAAGGGTCCAAAAATTGCCTAAAAATAGCCAAACTCTGCCAAAATTCACTCTCAACTTAATTAAACACTTAATTAAGCAATCAATCTATGTTTTTAGAGACTAATCAACACTAGTTAGGTCCCTAAACATGTTTAGATTGAAGATCTACAAGAAGAACCTGTTGTGGTGAGTTAAAAAAGTCCATTTTCTCTCCATCTTCTCATGGTTTTTGCTATGGATCTATGATTTTTGAGTGATTTCTTGATGATTGGCTTCAATCTTGGTTTTTTGCTGGTTACTAATGCATATTAGTATCAAAACTACTTGTTTTTGCTTTGGATATGCCTAGATTTGACCTAGATCTCACTATATGCACCACATAGACACCTATGTACACCACATCTAGCCCATATGTGGCGTACGTAAGCCTATATTCTATGCATATAGGCCCTAAATTTTCTAGAAAATGCTAATTTTCTCTCATTTTCACTCATTTCTTCATCCGATCTGATGATTCTAGCAATATCAGAGGCTTGTTTATGCTTTTAGTATTCTAGATCTATTATATATTGCTAGATCTAATTGATTTTAGCCTTAAAATTAATTTTTCAAGTTAAATTCTCATTTGCTTGATGGATTTGCAATTTGATCTTTCGTTGTGCTCAAAATGAGGTACTATCTTTATTAAAGTTGCTGGGATTTGTCTGTAGATTATGTTTGTGCTAATAAATTTGATTTTCTTGCAAATTTACTCCCTATGTGCACCACATATCATGCTATGTGCACAACATATAGCCTATATGCTGCACACATAGCACTACATGATGCACACATCCCCTGCATTTTTCATAAAAAATTACATTTTTCAATCAATTTCAGTCCTGATTTGATGATTCTAGTAACATTTGATGCTTGATAATAGCTCTAATGTATTAGATCTATCATAAATCAATTACATTTAATTAATTTTGGCCTCAAAATTAATTTTTCTTGATTAAATGCTTATTTAACTCATGTAATTATGATTTTTGATAGGATTGGATTCGATTGGTTGAGTTGTTATCTCCAATTGTTGTTTGTATGATGTTAGTAATTCCCATTTGATATGCCATGATCGATTGAAAATAATTTTGCCTAAAATTATTTTTATTTATTTAATTTTCATGATCCATCTCGTGTTAATTTGCATGATTGTTGTCGTACATTTAATTGGACTTTGGCTCTTGATTCATGCTTTCATATGACATAAAATTAGTCAAATAAGTCCTAAATTTGTTTGCTACTAATGAGTTTATTTATTTATATTACATTTTTCACTCGTGCATTTTTGGCTCATGCTACCCGAGGAGGAAAATTACCCGAGAAGGAGGAGACATTACTTAACATCTCAAAATGTTGTATACATAAAGATTTTATATGATAGGATAGTCTTACCCCCCATTTTTTGTAATTTAGCTTTAAATTCTCCCGTGTATCCCCTAATTTCTAGATCCTTTTTACCGGCCTTTCGATAATTTATTTCATAGATGATTTATTATATTTGCTAAAATATATATACCATATCATGTCACATGCCACATCACACACTTCTATGTCATGCCATAACATATATTATCTCGTATGCCAATACAATCCAAATATGCTAATTCACTATCCAATACGTGCTATTTACCATGTTATATGTCAATATATCATGTCAACTTACCATGCCATTATGCCATGACTTCATGTCATATCATATGCTACCATGTCATGTCACATATCACTATGTCATGCCACATCACATGCTACGTTATATGCCATGTCACATGCCATGTCGTATGTCACGTCACATGTCATGTCAAATGCCAATTCATACACACATCATTATACCATATCATGCATATGCCATGTCATTTTTTTTATTACATCTTCACTATGTCATGACATGCATATGCCATGTCATTTTATTATTTCATTATTATGTCATATCATGCATATGCCATGTCATTTTATATCATTACTTCACATACCATGCCATCCAAATGCCATATAGCATTATATGTCATTCTACATGCAACTATGTTACGCCAAATTGCATATCGCACTGTGTGCTTACTTATACGATCACTTGCCTACCTGCTTAGAATAATTAACTCTAACTATAATAGTAAAATCAACTTTGGAAACTCATAGAAATAGATCTTCATCACCCGAACCCATCTCTGAAAGGTTTAACTAGCACTCATACTATGGGTCAGTTGAACTAATCTGGAACCATCTAGTGGTGACTCCTTTGTGACTCTTTCGAGTCTGTATCATTCCTCAAGGTAGCCCCTCGAGAAGTCCATGCTTTTGTTCCAAGTGCATCCTCGGTCTGTGAGCTTTGCAAGCCTCGCTCTGGGCAGTCGGTTGAAACTGGCACTCATAATAGGATGTTGAAATAATTTTTGGGGTACAAATAAAATATGTATATATCGTGTACATGACATATATAAATGAGAATATTTTATGAGCATCATATTTTATTTTATAATATTAACTTATATGACATTTTATTACCTTATATTATATTTTATTATATAATATTATGATTTATTATATTAGTAGAATGGTAAGATTTATTTATAAAAAAATATAAGATATATATATAAATGTGTGTATTTAAGTTATACAAGATGATTATTATATAAATAAATTTTGAGTGATACTTTATTATTTTATATTCTATTATATTTTGATAGTATTAAATTATGAATTATTATATTATATTATATAATGAGTAATTATAATGTATATGTATCAAAATACTTTGATGTGCAATATTTTTGAATATATATATATATATATATATATATAAATATTAGTCTAGTGTATGGCATATTTCTACATATATAGCATATGGATGTGTATATATATAAAATAATCTGGTGGAATGTTATAGATGATAGTTTGTTAATAACATTTTAAGAGTGTGGTTATAATAAATGTTTGATTATCTTTTAAAATAATTTGGTGGAATGTTATAGATGATAGTTTGTTATGCGTGAAAAAAAAACATTGCATTTTATCAAATTAAGATTTAATCCTTTGTAGGATGATTATTAATTTTCTATAGTAGAGAGTTGATAATCATGCTACGGAAGCATGTTATGCAGCTGAAAGACGTGATACTATATATACTTACTAAATAAATAAATAAATAAATAAATATATATATATATATATATATATGTATGTATGTATACACCATACACATGTATATATATATATACATACCTTCTATCACATATTTTTATATGTATATAATAATATAATACCATATATATATACATATATATATATATGTATATATATATATATTACACATTATATGATATAGTACAATTTATACACCTCTTATATAATATAATATTTTATAATATATTGAATACATATTACATATATATACTTTATACCCATTATAATTAAATCTTACAATTCTAGTAATATAATATATATATGTGTGTGTGTATATATATGTACATATATTATAATTATCACCTAAAATTAAGTACATATATATACTTAAATATTCTTTTAAAACCCATGTACGTAACACGTATAAAAATAGTATCTGCACATTCATAAATTTTTATGTAATTACTAAATCTCAATCTCAATATTATACCCATTTTATATTCATTACATTCCCTATTCAATAATTCTGCCAATTTATTATCATATAAATATTAGAACTAACATTAATTAGCATGCCATTAAATATCCATATCATTCTCACATATCACACAATTCCATATTAATCTCAATCATACACACATATAATCTAAAACACATCACATATATTATCAATACAATGTATTAAATGTAAGGATGTGACATTTTTTTCCCAAAGCAAGCTAGTTAACTCGAACTCAACCTTATCTTCTCATCTTAAGGAGATCAAGCACTCCATATTTATCTTATAAAGATTAACAAAAAAATATAAATCAAACAATTCCCTAATCACTCATACAAAAGGAACTCAAATAGAAAATGTCACGACTTTCGGTTACGTAACATGCTCCCGTAGTGTATTAACTTCTTAACTGAGGAAATCAATAGTTATCCTACAAAGGATCTCATACATTCCGTACAAAATTTTTTTTATATTATTTATTTATTTATTTATATCTTTATATAGAAAAATTACTAATATGCATCTCATATTTATTCAATCCATTTATTGTTTCGAATTATACATTATAATTATATCATCAAAGTTACAACATACACACATTCATATTTTACATTTCTTTACTTTTGCCAAACTTACTTATTTGACTGCCAGAGTACTTTATTTAAATAATTACATGATAATTTATAATGATAGAAGTCTGAAGGAATACTTAAACCATTTACCAATAAAATGTTGATACGTCCAGTTGCTTTACTGAGGTTCCGTTTCTGCAACTTTGCTTGGTCCTGCGTTTATCAATTGATAAACGCTGAGAATAAACTCAGTGGTGCTAGTTATGGCATGTAAAACGTAAAGCATTTATATTTCACAAAATGATAATGCCAAGAACTCATTAAGTCAAACATCTCAAACAACCAGCATATTTCCTTTTCATAACATGTCATAAAGGTATGCATTATTTAGCACGACTATGATAAAATATCGATCAGAAATAATATTCAGTCTTGATATCATGAATTCACGTCATAGTATGTCGTATGTCATGAAATATAAATAGTGCATATTAATAAGAATGCATTTATGCTATGCATTCTCCCTTTTATTCCTCGTTCATAATATTATTTATTGCGCACTTACTGGGTCTTTCATTATACCATAACTTTGATTTTGAACATATGAGCTCATTTCATTTAAATCCCATTTCTTTTATATCATGATAATATATCATTTTATTCCCGTAAGAATTTGTATCATTGTGCCCAGCATAATCATTTGACTTTTTTCTCATATCAGATCATATTCATTTTCTCCTTATGTCACCATGTCATGCTATGTCATGTTTATGGTAAAATGCTTTATGTTCATGATATATATATAAAGCATAATTAAAATAAATTGTTGTAATGCTATTGCATTACCAAACCTTTGCCTCTTTGATCATTACTGATCGAGGACTTCAAACTATCTAGCACAAACCTGGTATGTCTTTTCCTTTGTTAATATCCTTGGGTGATTCGTGAATAATTCCCACTGATTTCCCTATTTCAAAACCAATAGTAATCTTTTATTGGTAATTAACCTCATTTCATTTCATTTTCATTTTCATTTTTTTATATATCTAACTACGGAGTAAAACAATATCATTCTTCATATTCATCCTCATACCACCTTATCAAATTTTTAAATCATTTTATTTTATTTTATATAAGTATTTCTCATATAACTTCTTTCTATTTGTTATGTATTTTTAATACCTTAAACTTATTATCACTAGTCATTTGTTTAAATAAGATTTTAACTTTAATGAAAATCTCACTTTTATCTTCTTATTTAATAAATAAACTTTGCTTCGTTATTAGATAAATAAACCATTTAATCATACAACTAGCATCCTATCATGTCATTAGTAAAGAATTACATAATTATCTATCGTTGACTCTATAATTATTTCCATAAATTTAATTTTAATATTTTATGCTAATAATTAAATTAATTTCATAGAAACTATATTATTTCCAATAATATATAACTTTGTGCAACTTAATTTGATCCAATTAATCATAGCCTTAAACAAAACTATTTTTATTTCTTTAAACAAAAACACTTACTAAAAATCCATCATATTATGTTTTATTATTTATGTGTTTATAACCTTAGATTCTTTTAAATTTCATAACTTATTTGCTTCAATAATTCTATCATCACAATTAATATTAATCAGGTATCAAAACTAATATTATGTTATTATCCTTTTGCATTAACTTAAAATACTCTTTAAATCTGCTAAAGAATTTTACTTAATTTTTAACTTTCCTAAAATCATAACTTATATTATGAACATCTTCTAGATTTAGTCTAAAATAATTTTAATCTTAACTAAACTCACCATCTTATGTATATATATAATTTCATAACCATAATTCATTATAACAAATGTTTTTATCCTATAAACCTTATTTTAAAGGAATCCATTTATTCTATAAACATTTCTTTATAAGCACAATTGTAGTGCATTCACTGTTCCATTCTCTTTACTTTTATGATACAAAAATGTAAATGCATGCCTGTAAACATGAGAATGCAATCATGCTTTGCATTCGCCCTTTGATTTTCTTGTATCATATCATTTCTTTTCTTTTTATGATTGTGCACAATCCTTTTCCGTACTGGGTACCTTTAGGTACCGGTACTCATCTCCCGAAGGAGGCCATTATACTGTATGGTTCTATGAACCTATTTTATTACTGTAGGTCTCGAGACTCATCTCCCGTAGGAGGCTATTATAACTGTATGATTCCTTAAAGGAATCCATTAACTATATGACCAGTACGTTTCTTTTTCTATAATCACTCTTTTCTTTTCTCTTTTCCACCTTATATCCTCTTTATCATGTCATGATTGCCTTTATGTATGTATGCTTCATGACATGATGCATAATGATGCATTAATGATCATACAGTCCATTCACAGTGTATAACTCTTTATTTTACTATCACCAGCAATCAACTGGAAAACATCATTAAAATACCCTTTAAGGGTTCACATTAAGAATAGTATAATCCCTTAGCACATTCGCTTAAGCACATTCATATCCTATCATTCACAGCATACGCTCATTTCATAGCTATTCTAAGCAATCAAATAACAATCATCATTTAAAGATCTTATACGAGTTTATAGCAGGAATAGCATAACATTAGACATAAAAACCTCATTTCAAGACCTTAAGTAAGGTCATGAAATAAAAGCACATCATA
>CANYBF011563859.1:0-31968 GCA_948192965.1 Dalechampia spathulata | reverse complement strand
CAAAAGAATCCATAAAGAGTTTATGGAATGAGATTCTTATTGTATGCAAATGTTCAATATCTAAATATCCCTGATCATGGTATTAATAAGAATGAACATTATTAGTATGGGAAGATCAGCACATGTTACACTTCCTATTTAGGGGTGATTCTCATTCATCATGACATGAGATGTCTAAAATGAATGTGTGGATGAGTAATATAGTAGTAGTTCATTGGAGACCTTGCCAGTGAGATTTCATATGGATAATTGATCTATATCTGTGAAATTGTATCTTACTCATATCAGTAGTGCAAGTATCCTTAGACTTGAGATATCAAGGTTATCTTAACTATGGATTACTGTACTTTGACTCCTATGCTTTATTCCTCCTTAGGAGGTATTCATAGTTTGGAGGTTGGGTATGGTATAATATAGTTTTGGAGGTTGGGTATGGTATAATATAGTTTAAGGTATTTGCATATCAATAGAGAATTCACCACCCTAGATTAATAGTAGGGGTTATCTCAAAGATTCATGAAGTAATCTTTATTCAGGAATCTCTGGCCAGAGTAGGATGCCTGAGGTGAATATGATTCACAAGGCATTTTGGGAATAAAGATTATATGACATGAGAAATCTATTTTAGGGTATGACTTAACAAGATTAGTCATACATTGAGTTAACATTAATCCATACTCAAACCTAAAGGAGATAGTGATGGTGAAAGGAGTTTATTGCAGTGGTGTCTGATATGGAAGGGTTGAAGTCAAACTAATGGTTGACCTCCTAATATTTGGGTAATCATGATGTATAACTAGATACCGCTCATGATTTACTTTTTAAATATGAGATTTAATATGTTGCTAACATATTAGTAACCCAAGAGGTCACACACTTACAAATGAAGAAACAAGCTGAAAGGGCATTTTGGTACTTTTAGGAAAAGTTGAAAAAAACTTATGGAAATTAACCTAACACCTAATGGACTTAACTTACAATGTTAAGAAGTCCATAAAGATGAAGTTGGGCTATTGAGTTGGGCTATGATAAGGCAAGTGACAGTAACAGGCCATATTAGTCACAGATGGGCCCAAACTTGACTTAAGCTGAAAGGGTTTCAGCTTAACCTAATTTTTGGAGTATAAATATGCTGTTATAACTCAAAATTAGGTTAAGCTACTCATTTTTCTTCCTTTTTCCGAAACATACCTCCTTATGGAAAGGGAGAATTTGGCGTTCACAAGTTTGATTTGTGAGGAAGAAGAAAATACCATAATTTTCTTCTTTTTCTTTGCTAGTTCACAGGAAAGGAGATAGAAGCAATCGTTGCTTGCTTGGATTCCCTCATTTTCATGTGGATACTGTTGGAGGCTACCTAATTTGGTGGTTTTTGGTTTGCTACAACCATAAACAGCATAGAGATCAAGAACAAAGGAGAACTGCATTATTATATAAGAGTTACTATCTTATGCCATATCTAATCTCTAATTTAGTTTCCTTGTTTTTTGATGCAAAGATCCTCTCTTGGTTTGTTGTTTTAAATAAAAATTTTAAATTTCTTCCGCTGCTTAATAACATAGCAAACCAACAGAATTTGGCAAAGAGCTTCTTGATGAATCTGCTCATAACTTTGCCATCGTTGGTGGGACTAGCAGCCACTTCAACCCATTTTGACACATAATCGATTCCCACTAATATGTACTTGTTTCCCATGGATGTGAGAAATGGTCACATGAAATCTATGCCCCATACATCAAACATTTCTACTTCTAGGATTGCTAATTGAGGCATCTCATCGTATTTAGATATGTTCCCAATTCTCTGGCACTTATCGCAGTGAAGCACATAATTCATTGTATCCTTGAAGATTATTGGCCAATAGAATCCATATTCAAGCACTCGACTGGCTATTTTGTTTACGCCATAATGCCCTACATGAGATGAATCATGACACTATGTTAGTATAGGCACTATTTCTTCTTCTGGAACATATCTCCTTATTAATCCATCAATACAGTGGTGAAATAAGTAAGGTTCCTCCTATTGATAATACTTGGTACTCACAAAGAACCTCTTCTGCTGTTGGTATGAAACATTAGAAGGCACTAAACCGTAGGCTAAAAAGTTAGCCATGTTTGCATACCAAGGAATTTTCTTTCTATGTACCATGAAAATAGATTCATCAAAAAATTATTCTTTGATGGATTATTTCTCTTCATTGTCCTCCTCATCCTTCTCCAGTCGTGAAACGTGATCTACAATAGCATTTTTAGTTCTTATCCCTGATCTCATTGTCAAATTGTTATAGCAACAAAACCCATCGAATTAACCTTGGCTTAGCATCCTTGTTGGCAAACAAGTATCTTAAAGCAGCATAATTAGTAAAAATAATGACTTTGGAGCCTAACAAATAAGCTTTAAATTTATCATATACAAATACCACTGTTAAAAGTTCCTTTTCTATTGTGGAGTAATTCAATTGTGGTCCTGTTAAAGTTCTTCTAGCATAATAAATGGCATGCAATTTTGGTTCTTTTCTTTGCCCTAATACACACCTTAAGGTAAAGTCACTAGCATCACACATAATTTCGAAGGGCAAGGACTAATTTGGTGAAGTCAAAACCGCAGCTGTGGTTAATGCATTTTTCAAAGTGTTTAAAGGCATGCAAGCACTCATCATTGAAATCAAACAAAACATCCTTGACTAACAAGCTTGTTAAGGGCCTAGCAATAACAGAGAAATTCTTGATGAAGCGATGATAAAATTTCGCATGTCCTAGGAAACCATGTATACCTTTCACATTTTTTAGAGGTGGTAGATTAGATATTACCTCAATTTTTACTTTACCCACCTTGATGCCTTCTTTGGAAATCTTGTGCTCTAGCACGATCCCTTCATTTACCATAAAATGGTATTTTTCCCAATTCAGCACTAGGTTGGTTTCCTCGCAGCATTTCATAACTCTCTCTAGATTCTACAAACATAACTCAAAAGAGTCTCCAAACACTAAAAAATCATCCATGAAAATTTCCATGAATTCCTTTGTCATGTTAGTAAATATGGCAATCATACACGTCTAAAATATGGCAGCGCATTACATAAACCAAAAGGTATGTATCTATAAGAAAATGTGCCGTATGGACATGTAAAAGTTGTTTTCTCATGATTTTGGGGGAAAATAAAAATTTGATTGTAGTCGGAATAACCATTTAGAAAATAATAGAAAGAGTGACTTGTTATTTTCTCAATCATTTGATCAACAAAGGGCAAAGGAAAATGATCTTTCCTAGTAGCAGAATTCAACTTTCTATAATCAATACACACTCTTCAGCGAGTTTCCATCCTAGTTGACAACAATTCCTTCTTTTCATTTTCTATAGCAGTCATGCCTCCCTTCTTAGGTACACATTGTATGAGACTCACCCATTCACTATCAGAAATTGGATAGATAATACCTGTATCTAGTAGCTTAATCACCTCCTTTTTCAGAACATATTTCATAGTTAGGTTGAGTCTCCTTTGCCTCTCATGAACAGCCTTACTACCTTCTTCTAAATGGATTCTATGCATGACCTATCTGGGCTGATTCCCTTAATGTCAGATAACTGCTAGCCTAAAGCTCGAATGTGCTTTTACACCATTTTGAGCATCTTTCCCTCTTGTTCAAAGGTTAGTTTATTAGATATGATGATTGGCAAAGTTTCATTACTACCTAAGAAAGCATACCTTAAATACTTTGGCAAAGTTTTCAATTATAGGACAGGTGGTTTTTTAATTGAAGGAGGAGTAGGGTTAGAATTTCTTACCAGCAATTCTACTTTAGGTAGCTCACCACCTTCCTCACCTATTTCCTCTGGTTCCTCTTTGATTGATACATCTTTTTGTTCCTCCTTTATCACAGCAGATACACATTCATTGATCATATCTACCTTCATACACGCCTCACCTTCCATCGATTGTTTCATTGCTTTCCTCATGCAGAATTCTATTCGCTCCTCACTGATTCTTAAGATGAGTTTCCCTTCATGTACATCGACCTATGCTCTCCCTGTGTTGAGGAAATGTCTGCCTAAGATCAAAGGGCAATTAACATCCTCATTGTAATCTAGCACCATAAAATCTACTGGAATGATGAACTTGTCCACCTTCACTAAGACATCCTTAATAATTCCAAATGGTTTATTCACCGACTAATCCACAAGCTAAATTACCATGGAAGTATTTTTGATATCTCCAATGTCACACCCCAACCCGGCGTAACATGCTCTCATAAAATAGTTAATAATTCCCTAAACAAGGAAATCATTAATTATTCTACAAAGGATCTATATATGTAAATATTTTTTTATTATTTTTTTACTACAGTAAATTACTACAGTAGTCGTACGTAAATATATTATCACATGTCATCATAATAGAGGTAATATTAATACACAATACTATGCATCCATTTTATTTCAACATATATTTTCAGTTTATTACACCATCTTTCGTTATGTGATATGTATATTTAAATTGCATATGATAAGGTGATATCCATATTACACACATCATAAGTTCATAATATAAGTATTACTACCACTAAGGTTAATATAATAAGTTGCATATATACAAGAACACCATGGAGTATGTTACATTGGTCCAAAGTTGCCTTGAGAATGAGATTCTTCAAATCATAATTATCTCCGACTGTAGATTGGTCAACCTAGATTCTCACCAGAAGGTCCTGGTCCTATGTTCATCAAATGACAAACGCTGAGTATAAAACTCAATGGTGCTATAAAATAAGTAAATAACATTAGCATATATCAACAATAACATTTTGAAGTCAAATCATAATAATCACTAATAAGTCATACAACTGTATCATATAGTGCCATTTTGCATCACTCATTAACTATTATAATTAATGCATAAGGCATACGGTAGTATTTATAAGTTACTATTCATCAAGTGTTATTCATTGAGTACTATTCATAAATTACTATTCATCAATAACTTCAATATTTGCAACATGTATAAATGATAATGTATGTGTGTGAGAATGCATTCATGCTTTGCATTCTCCCTTTGATTTTCCTGTAACATTTTATTTCTTTTCTATATGATTGTGCACAATATTGTACTGGGTCCATTTCTCTATGTACTGGTACTGCATCATTCTCTTGTTCCCATAGAAACATAATATTACTCTATGGTTCCATGATAGAAACCTATACTATATGATTCCATAAAGGAAATCGATAATAACTGTATGACCCAGTATGCTGTCAATAAACATTTCTCTATATATCATTTTATTTTCCTCCTTATATCCTCTGTATGATATCTCATGAATATGTCTGTATGTATGGATGATTCATGACATGATGCATAAATGATGCTTCAATGACCATAAGCAATGATGACTATATAATACCATTTACAATATAATCTCACTACAATGCTATCATAAGCAATTAAGTAAGAAATCATCATTTTAAGACCCTATGCGGGGGTCATAAGATAAATAACATAAACCTGTTATTACTTTACCCTTATCAATACCTGAAGGTGAAGCATGAACTTCGTGAGTTGAACCTGTCATATTTCCATTTGACATTCATTTAGTAAAGTTCTCCATATATTATGCTTGACTTATCAACATTTAACAATCCATAATCATTCATGATAAATAATCATTATTAAACTTTAATTAACAAATAACATATCAATACAATGCTATCTTACAACATTTCACACTTCATAATTAAAGGTCATTCATGCCTTCTGACTAATTTAAGTCCTTGCATTAAAATATCATCCATTAAGTATAATAGTGAGTTTTAAGGCTTAGATAGGTACAACATTAAGTTTAGATACCTTAAACATCCATTCTTAAAGTGATCAAACTATGTTATGTAAATTACTATTCATGATTACTATTCATGAGTTACTATTCATGGGTTACTATTCATAGGTTTCTATTCATTTGGTCTTTTTTTTACCTTTATTAGACTTGTAAATGTATGTACATAACCATTCATTTAAGCATTTAAAATAGAATTGCATAATGCATTACTTTGGTGTTTAATTATGTATGTATTTCAAGTCATACATATTTTGCCTCATGAAGTAGTTCTTAATGTGAAAGCATTTTGACCAAGTAAATGGCCTCCAAATTGAGAAATTTTTAAACCATTAAAAACTAGACTCAAATATATTTTTAATGATATATTATATGCTCAAAAATTCAATTGTTAAGGCCTCTAACATTAAATGACTAAATGCATATCAATTCTGCCAAATTTCAGCTCAACTGTTACATCGTAAATAATGTGATATTTCGGACCAAATAAATGACTTCATAAATTTTTAAATTAGTACCGTTGGAAACTAGATTCAAGGATATTTTCAATGGTATATTATACTTTCTATAATTCTAAGGATAAAGTGGTCAAAACATCATTACCGTAAACCCCTAACTCTGTTTCTTTTGAAATTCAGTTTCGACAGATTTTGTACACCTCACTTATATGCCTCATTCATCAATTCAATCACCTTAAAACCATGCCATATTGCACATACACCTATATTAACATGTTATAAATGATACCAAATCAAATTTTTCAATGTTCCTGCATTAAATTAGCATATTAGGCAACATTACACAACCATACTCACATGTTGCCCTTATTGCACTCATTTGTGCATATAACTTGTAAACTTTTTCCAATCACTTTAAAACTTTATTTTTATCATTATATCATCATAATTCATCATATTTATATAAAATTTAAAGAGTTATGTATTAAAACTAAATTATAGAGGTTATTTTTTAGGAGTTGAAAATTTAGGCAGCAACTTTTGCCCATGCACTATCTTACTTCCTCTTCACTTTTCATGCATCTTTCTTATTCTTCTTCACAATTTGTCACTTCTAGCAATACATACATACCTCATACAACATCTCAAGAGTCATTTGCATCCAAGTCATCAAGGGTTTACATACACATACATCCCATAAATAAAACTTCATCAAAATATATCTAACATATTAAATTAAGTATGTTTTCCATCTTTCCTTCATTAATTTAAGCAAAATCCATACATAAACTTCATCTTCAACTTCCAACAGAAGTTTTCCAATAATAAGAACTCAAATTCCAATCTCCAACTGTGAGCGCCGGTTTCTACCGGGGCCCAGAGCGAGGCTTGCGAAAGTCATAGACCGAGGACTGCACTTGGAGTGAAAGTGCAGTCTTCCTAAGGGGTTCCCTTAGGGAATGATATGGACTCCAAAGAGTCACAAGGGAGTCACCACCGGATGGTTATGGATTGGTCTAACTAACCCATAGCATGAGTGCTAGTTAAACCCTTTAGAGATTGGGTTCGAGTGGTGGAGATCTATTCTATGAGTTTTCCAAAATTGATTTTACCATTATAGTTGGAATTAATTGTCATAAGCAGACAAGCATGCGAGCGTAATTGTAAGCACACAACACGTCATGTGATTTGGCGTTGCAGGTTTGCATGTAAAATGACATATAAAGCTATATGGCATTCAGATGGCATGGCATATGCATGTCATGTGATATAGCGATAAAAGTAACATGGCATATGCATGTAATGTGAGTATGAATGACATATCATATGCATGATATGACAACCTAATATGCAAGCACATATTATGGCAAATAGCATATTACATTATGCGTTAATGTTTTTAGGGGTTGCGTAGTGTTTGGATTCCATCGATTTCATAATAAATCTTTGATATTTCTATGTAGTGGAAGTTCAAATCCTTGAGTCTGTATGAATAACATTTTCTTTCAAAGAAGATCTACTTAGGTTGTCTATGAATTAATGTGCAGTCACCCAAGAACTGTAAATGAATACCATTAAAGGTCATGTTTATAGACTGGACTTTAATAAAGTTGGTCCTTTCATAGATTGAAAGGTTTTGGAACCATTCATGAAGAGAGCCTGTAAAATAAGTTATGAATTCAGTAAGAACTGCTTGCAATGTTTCACCAGGCTAATTCATCTGAAGATCAATCCAAGCAATGAACTTTAGTATTCAAGAATGCCATTTATCTGGTGGAAGATCATCTAAAGTAAACCATGGGCTAGTAATGGTATTGGTTATGGATTGAACATTTGGACCTCAAGGAGGATTAAGATTAGCACCAGCAGTACCTGAATCATCCATTTCTTCAACAATGGGTGTTGATGTATTCATAAGCACTTTAGAAACATCCATGTGTTGAGATTCATCAAAAGAAGATTCATCTGTGAATCAGATAGTTCTGATTCAGAAGATTCAGAGTTTGTCAAGGCAGTATTCATGTTTTGGGAAGGAAACATGGGTTGTTTGTCTTTTGGTTCACTAGTTGAGGGTTGAGGTTTTGGTTCTAGTTTGGATTGGGTTTGAGATGATGTTTGGGCTAGAGGCTTTTTGCCAAGGTTTGAAGCAAGGAAGTACTATTGCTTAGGGTAGTCTTGAGAGATATATGGTGGCTGGAAAAGAGTAGAGTATAGTGAATGTGCTCTAAATAGTCAAGGTGAAGGGTCTAAAAAGGTAGGAAATACATATGGTTGCAAAGGTTTAGGTTGAGGTTGAAAGAGAGAGTATCATGATTCAATCTCTTTAAGCTGTCTCTTAAGAGATTTAATCTCTTGTACTTTCTGTGAAAATGGAAGAGACCTTTCAGGAGTGGATAACATCTATCGAAGTTCTTTATCTAACCTATTAACATTTTAGGTTAATTGCATGTGGATGGTTTGGAAAGTTTCTTGGAAAACAGTAAGTTGGTTGGTAATCTGACTGGTAGAGGCTAAGGATTGGTCTAGCTTTTGGTCAATGGTTTTGAGGAGACAGTTTTGGGAGATGAAATTTTGAGACTGCCAATTAAGGGTTTCTTCTAAAGGAGAAAGTCTCCTTTCACCAGAAGGAAGGACTGTAGTACGAACCACATAAGGAGTAGCTACAATATTTGTTTGTGGATTCACCGTTCTGGTCAAAGGTGGAAAATCTTCATTGTGAGGAAGATTCATAGCTACCATCGGAGGAACTAGAGACTGCTGAATATGAGTTGCATCTATCTTACAAGAACAAAACACAGAAGGAGGAGGACATTGGAGAAGTCCTTGTTTCAGAATTTCTAGACAACGAGTATAATACTCATTATCTGTCATGGGCTTTACTGGAGATAGGCCAATCCATAGACTAGAGCCAGAATGATTATCTGAATTAAAAGACCTGGAGGGTCCTTTAGAGCATAGGCTCATATGTCTGGGCTTCTGCTTTGGCTAATGAGGTTTAGAGATAAAATAGTTATCGTCACTATCATAATCATCATAACACGTACAACCTGCATCACTCCTAGATGGATTTGTATCATAAATGAAATGACCATTGATTTTGGATACATAGATGTGGTGATCATCAGCATCAAATCCTGCAATAGGAATCTTTGATCTGGGAGCCTTGTAAGGCTGAAGCATAGCTATCTGCTAAGGTGGAGTAGATGGAGTAGTAGGAGAAGATGAAGACCCTAACAACTGATGAACTGGAGGAGATGTGAATATAGTCTTTACAGAGCCGTCATATTGGCATATGAAGACTGGATCTTGCTTCTGTACCACCTTAGGTTACTGGTGGAGTTTCTCATAGTTTGTCACCCATTCCAAAGGAATTAAATGTACTAACTCACGCCAAGGGAGTTGCTTTGGAGCCTGTACAATGGTAGGTGTAGTACCATCAGCAAAGATATACAGTGCTTAATTAGATGTTAGGTGTGAGATTGAAGATCTATGGCATGATTTTAAAGGCAATAGATAATCTCATGATGAACAGTCACTGCTATGGAATCAGAAACTTATTCTGCACCAGTAATCTGTACTTATAGCTTCAAAAGATGGGGAAGATGTGGATCTACAAGAGAAATATTAAATTTGGGGAAAAAGGTTAGCACTACACTGCCAGCATTAAGAGTAGTGGTTATTGTCCTAATAACAGCATCTTCAAAGTGTAAGTAGCAAGTATCTAACAGTGAGAGTCAAGCTATCACACCAAGACCTTTTCTTCCGTAGTATGAAAGAACAAGTCTTATAGTGTCAAAGTGAAGATGTATATATTACTGTTGTCTCTACTGAGAAATGAGTGGTTGAGGAATCTCAATAGTAATATACTGCTCAGAGGTAGTAGCACAAAGAGTACTTTGATCAAGAGAAGAAGACTAAATATACTCTTTTACACAAGGAGTTTTCTTAGAAATTATTCTTTTAATAGACTATATAATATTAGGGGATTTTCTCAAAGACAGAATAGGGATTGACAATAGGGGCTATAGAGGATTCTAGCTTAGCATCTATTGGAAGATAAGAGATTTCAATAAGATGGTCTATTTTTATCTTTTATCATTGATTTACAAGAAGAAGGAATAGAAAGAGCATAAGTTTGGATAATATGAGAAGAAAGAGCTTCTGAAGTAGAGGTTTCCATGATTTTTGAAATTTATGCTTTCAAATTGTAATAGTATCAATAGTTACCTAAGTCTTTAAGAGTTGAGAATGGCCTAATTGCACTTTATTACTATGTATATTTCATAATTAAATGGTGATAGAAATAGAAATAACATGTGCTTATCTTAAAATAGTGATTATATATTTTTACCTCTAGTGACTGTAAATAGCAACAAAATCTTATCATTGCTAATCCCTTGCTATAAAAATAGTGATAAATGATTTAGTTATGAATAAGTTTCCATTATTAAAAAATTTAATGATGAATTTATTCACTTAAGCAATGAAAAATTTCATCGCCAATCCTTATATTTGTAGTTATACATTATAAACTAAATATGCCAAATTATACTATATAGATCATGAAGTGTGCTTAAAGAAATTAAATCTTGCATATTGTTATAAAATGGTTATGACTAGTTATTTTTTTTTTGCATAAATACAATGATCATCATACTTGGCTTCAATTACAATTTTGATTATAATAACCATGATTTTGTTGATTTAATTTTGGCATCAAGTTGAATTTGTCAATCTATATGATAATGACACTATGTTAGTCTATTAATTTAAAAGGAGTTATTGGTATTGAGTTGGTTTACCAACCAAAAGATATTAATAAGACTTAATCTAAAAGAAATTATAATATATGATGATATAATCATAAGAAGATCAAGATTCTATTGGATAGTTTTATAATGTTTTAAATTATTAATTAGTTTAAGTTTAATGTCCATCATTGCATCCTAGCTCCTTCTAGAGTGTAATTAGATTTTCATATTTTATATTAATATGCACTAGTTAATGATTATGTATTTTTAGTGAATCTATTTTCATAATTGTCCATAGGTTGGAAAAATTAGAATACTTCAAGGCATGGAGTATGACTACCTAGGCACAAGGCTTAAGTATTATATTAGTTATTAATATAATTATATTAGTTATTTATATTATTTTGATAAATTAGATGTCTTACTTCAAAAATTATAAGGGGTATATGATTAGTATTTGATAAATAAATGATCACTTTAGAAATGATAATTTGATATGTATTATTAATTTGACTAATGAAACCATGTTAGTTTTTTTGAGGTTTAATCATCTATATGAAATGTAATATGATTTCATAAAAGGAAATATAGTTTCTAAAAGTGACCTATATGAAATGCATTTTGAATAGGATATAAGTGTTACAATGAAAATCTTTTAAGCAATTTCGCTTCTATTTCCAACCTTGACAATTATAACTTGAAGGGTTTGGTGGTTGCCAGCAATATGTAAAATAATCTTGATCATAGGACCAATAACCACTCACAAATCATGAATTTAGAAAGACAACAATTAAATTGTATAGTAATATTTGCATAACTATCAAATCACTATGTATAGCTCCATCAATACTAAGATTAATCATAAATCTCATCTATTATATCAACTTCTTATTTAATCTAGACACACAAAGAAATGACAATAATAAAAAATAAATGTAGATAAAAGTAAAATAAAATAAGAGGTTTCTTTAGTCTCATTAAATCAAAACTCATATCAATATTAACATAAAGTTAATACTAAGCGATGACGTGAAAAATTTGAGAGGCATATTTCCTACCATAAATTTTAGATTTACAATTTTTTATCATACAAAATACGAATTCACAAATATACAAGTCATAATTGTAGTATAAAAGATATTCATCCCACAATTATTAGTATTTTGACCATAAACTTCAATTGATTTTATGTTAACTAACGATAAAAATTCAATTCAAAACAAGAATCAAAACTATGCTTAAGTATTCTAATAATGAAATGAAATTAAAATTTGAGAAATAACAACACCAAATTTATAGTGGTTTAACATTAAACTTGCCTACATCAACTTACTTAAGCAAACAAGCTAGGTTTCTACAATTTGATTCAAGAATACATAAATTAATTCTTCAAACAAGAATAAAAACCCTAATATTTTTAAAGGTTATGCTAAAAGATTTACCATCAAAGTAAAACTCATTAATATCTCTCTCAAGATATAAGAATAATCCTAATTGATTGATCCTACCAACCCAAATAAAGATTTAAGAACAAAGCAAAGCTTAAAGAGCATAAAGTATTTGATAAATGATAGAGAGAGTGTAATTAATTCAGAACATAAAGTTACTTACTTGATAGAAGTAATTCTAAACATTAAATACCCTTATCTCTCAACATAGATCCATTACACTTAGCATTTAGTATGTTTAGAACCATTGTAGTTCTTTCTAAGCATTTAATGTGTTTAGTACCATTGTAGTTCTTTTTAAAATAAGTTAGAAAAATATGTATGTGAGTTACATATGACCATATGGCCAAGTGATACGGTTATATGAGTAACCTTTTGGTTGAGCATCTAAAACTCATAAAATAAGCAGTAATATATGGCATAACTATATGGTCTAAATAATACAATTGTACATATACCTACTGCTTCTTAAAGGTCAGAAACCAAATTGTGCCCTACAATCTATGGCATGTAGTGGTACATCTATACCAAGAGGTGATATGCTCATACCATTAACTACTCAATCATAAATATTATAAAATTTAAGGTAGCAAAGTTTGTTAACATCAAAATATATAGTAGGAGAACTGGGTAACCTAACAATCTCCCTTTTTAATGTTGATAAATAAATTTCCCCTGTAAAATATGCATCCATTAAAAAATATAGCATTCAACCAACACATTGATATAATATTCATATAATATAATATTTATAAAGTTTAAACCATAAGATAATCATATAAATATATAAATATATCAAGGCGATCACACATAAAGACTAATAAAGTTAGTACCACCCATATAAACACAATATTTACAAATATAATAAAAAGACAACATACATAATGTTTAAGATGATATCCATATTATTCAAGATTTGAAATAAGCTAGAATAAACCAAATAATAGTAATCATGACATCATCTCCTCCTTTGTCAAAAACAAAAAGCACACCATAAGTTGTCAAAAATCTAGTTAGAAGAAGGAGGCAAATGGTAATCAAACTGAGCACATAGTTACTAAAGAGAAGTTAGGGAAGAAGTGTATAAATACTAAACATACTAATTATGTTGAAAAAGTCTTTGATTAAACTCATCAATGCAAGAATCAATAGTGTTAAAATGACTATTAAACCAATAAATATGAGTATTTAAAGCAACAAATTGTTAAGAAAGAAATTCCATTAAGTTGGGAGGAACGAGTAGTATTGACTCAATAGAAAGGGATAAAAGGAACTAGCTTCATCCCCACATTATGCCTTACAATGAAGAGCTACCTCCCAATGAGCATAGTTATAGGTAGGGCTTTCGTTGCAACCTAGAGCAAGGCTTGCAATAGACAACATCGAGTGCTCGTATGGAGTGAAAGTGTGATGTTTTTGAGGGGCTACCTCAGGGAATGATACAGACTCGATGGAGGTTATAAGATAGAGTTACCATCGCATGATTCTAGATATGGTTCAACCAACCCATTAGTACTAAGTCAAACCCTTCAAAGATAGGTTTGGGTGGTAAAGATCTATTTTATCAAAGTTCCAAGTTTAATTTTACCATTTTAGTGGAATTAATTATCCTAGGTAGGTGAGCATTCATAAGCACACAATGCAATATAGCATAGCAACAATCATAATAAATAATAACATGGTAAATATGATATGGTAATCATGATAAATAAAATATAACATATGCATGAAATATAGGATAAATGATATGGCATAAACATGACATGTGAAAATGATGACATGACATAGGTATGACATATGAAAATGACATGGCATAAGCATGACATATGAAATGACATAACATAAGCATGATATGAGAAAATGACATGACATAAGCATGACATATGAAAATGACATGGTATAGATATGACATGTGAAGTGACATGGCTTATTATACATCATATGGAAATGATAAAACAAGCATAGCAGCATAATAAAACATAACAACATGAATAAAATAACAATAGCTTGGAGAAAGGGATTGGAAGAGCTAAAGGGATACACAATGAAATTAGGTTAAATCATACATGTAAAAGAGGAAATTTAATAAAATAATGGCTTATTCTATTATAAAGGATCTTCAATGATACAAAAATTTTAGACGTTAAGCAATATCTCCTCAACTTGGGAAAATGACATCGGGTAACATAAGCTAAAATGCATGAATAGGTAAATACAAACAAGAAAATAATATTAGGCAATAAGATGAGATGTTGGACACAATTGACCAATCTAATACCATATAAAAGCATGAATGAAGGGTCAAATTCCAATGAATATAATGGCAACACTCAAGAAAATGTAATAATAAATACAAGTCAAACCATGAAAATCATGAAAAATAATCAATTTTAGGCAAAATCAATTAAGAATATAATTGGAAATTCTAAGATCACATATGATATCGCTTAAAAATGAATCAACATCTAATTAAGCTCAATCATGTTAAGTAAAACACAATTAAATGGCATTTAATTGATAAAATCAAGTAAATTAATTGATTTAATAAATCAATACAAATTGATCATGGAAATGAAATTGGAGGACTTTAATATCATTCAAACATTAATTAGAGATGAAATACACATCTAATTCAAGTCTAATTAATTCAATTATAAAAAAATCAAATTAAAATAAGATTTTAACTTGAAAACTAACTTTGAAGCCAAAATTAATCAAATGGGATAAATGTTTGACGAATTCAGATCATTAAGGTTATTATGAAAACTTGGATTAGCAAAGAAAGAAAAGAAAAAATAAGTGAAAAATCATGAAACAGTGAAAATTTGGTAACTATGTGCATAGTATATAGAATGACATATATCGTATGTACTAAAATTCAAGGCAATATGCACCATATATAGGGTGATGTGCACCATACATAACACCTAAAATGAAGCAGAAACAAGTTTTAAAGCAAAAACATGAAAGAAATCATAAACCCAAGTGAATACATGACTGTTACAGATCATTTTTATTGTAGGAAAGTTAAGAATGCTACTATTACATTCATGATAGAAGCTAATCAATGAAAAATCAATGCTAAATCATAAACCCATTAAGAAAATCAAGAGAAAAGAGAGAGGAAGAAACATTCCAATACTCACTAAGTAGGATTAGGCCTTAATCTTGATTCCAAATGAGTTTAGAGAGTTTAAGTGAGGATTAATTAGTCGCTAATCTTAATTGAGAACTTAATTAAGTGTTGAATGAAGTAAGGAATGATTTTGGTAGATTTTACTTTAATTTGTAAATTTTGGACGTCTTTCTTATAAATACATGAGCCATATTTATAGGTAAGGGTTAGGAGTTGCCAAAAATGAACTAGCAATATAAGATTCTGTGAATTTTGCAAGTGATATGCATAGCATATAATTTAGAAAAGTGTTATATGAATAAAACATCAAGTTTTTCACCCTATGTAAGCCCCATAATTGGAGTACCTTGTAAGCCTTATGCTCTTTAGCCCTCATTTATACCACAAAGGCTTAATGACATATAGAGCATGTTAGATTTATATGAGAAAATACCACATACCATATGCATCTTAACTGAATGTGCACATCATGTAGCACTATATGCTTTGTGATGTATGTCAATTTGTATGTTTAATTAGTTATATTTAGTTGATGTTCAATGCTTTTTTTGTTACATTTATGCTTTGATTTAGTATAATTTGATGCGTTTGTGAAGTGTGTAGTGATAGAGAAGTAACAGAGGAAAAATGAAGCATTTTGGGACTTCAAGGAGCAAGTCACGATTGCGACTTTCAAAGTCACGATCATGATAGAAAGATGCAAAAGAAGGACACCTCTAAGCAAGTCACGATCGCGACATTCAAAGTCATGATCGTGACAGAAGCCAAGCTAAGAGGGAAGAGAGCCACCAAGTCAAGTCACGATTGTGACAGAAGGTTTGAAGCCCAAGTACGTTCAAGCAAGTAAGTCACGATCGTGACTTGCAAAGTCACGATCATGACTTCTCAATTATGAGCCATTTAAAGCACGAGATCTGTAAAAGATTGAGGGGAAAGAAAGGAGCCATAGGGGGAACAAAAACAAAAAAAACTTTAATGGAGACCTCATGGCAAAGCAATCAACAAGATGGGCAAAAATACAAACAAATTGGAGTTAAAGCTGGAGGACCCCCACTCAAAGCATAGAAGGATGGCATCTAAGGTTGAGGCATCATTCACCATCTGCACTAGCAGCTCTCTTGACTGTCTTATCAATTTTGTACTGTGTTCTTCTTTTTTCTTCATTTTTCTTATTGCATTTCTTTCTCAGCCATGAGTGGCTCAGTACTCTCTTTGTAGGGTTTGAATTCAGAATCCCTTGTAGGGTTGATTAATTATGCTTGTGAACATTACTATGAGTGTTTAATTCTAAAGTTTGATTTTGGAAACAATCTCTGCTTAATGATTGCAATGAGAGTTGGATTGTTAACTGCTTGTTCATTGAGAGATGACAAATCTAGAGGTTAGTTTCTAATTGATTACTGATGCTTTGTGATTACAACGAGAGTTGAATCATGAATTTCTACTCACTCTGATTAGATAAATGTGTGAGAGAGATCTACATGTCTCTAGTTCCTGTATGATAGCTCAATAGTTCCCCCAATTGGAAGACTCCAATTGTGACTAAGGAATTCTAAAGGTTATTATGGAATTTAGTTAGTTTCACCTCGAGAGAGGGTTATTAATGCCATTGGATATTTTGGGTAGTAATAAGCACATTATTATTAGCCTCATTTGGTGAAGATGATTTCATATCCTATGCCTTACACTATTGTTTAAACCTTACATTTGTGAGTTTGCTACTGTTTAATCTGCCTTGATTATTTAGTACCTTCAAACATCAAACCATGACAATTGCCTAAACAAACAAGGAAACTGAGTAGAGACGGGATAAACCATAAATCCTCATGGGATCGATATCATACTATGATAACCTATATACTTGCAGCTAAGTAGGACTCAAGACTACTATCGCAAACAAGCGATCATAAATAACTTAAATTGGCTCATACGTGACTCAAACATCAAAACCTAGGGTCTAACAATAGACATCAATTGTTCTTTATTTAAATAATTCCTAATGATATTTCACTTATTTTTAACCTAAATAAAATTATTAATCCTTATTTAATATATTAAGATACTCAATTTAATCAATAATATAAACTAAATCATCAAAATTCATATATTAATATATGTTTAAATTTTACTATTATCTTTTATGTTTAGTCCAAAAATTTCAATCTTAACTAAACTCATCATCTTATTTATCTATATAATCTCATAACCATAATTTATTATTTCAATTTTTATCTTTTAAAACCGTAATCTCAATAAAATTCATTTTAAATATATACTCCTTTTTCTTAATATATATATATATATATTTTTTTATTTTTTTCTGTCATTAAATTACTTAAATAACATCACCTAGCATTTATCATTTTACCTCAAAAAACTCTTTATGCGTATATACCATATTCACCAAATCCTTTAAATTCTAAATGATTATTTAGCAACACTTATTTAGAGACTTTAAATCCTATTTTATTATATTTTGTAATATAATCAACATTTACATATATTTTATTTTTAAAACAGAATGTACTATCTTCTTATCACTTCTATAAACTTCCAAAAATTCATTTATTTTAATTTCCATATAAGTTCATAGAGGCTTCATAATCATATGACTTCTTTTTATTCAACTTAATGTCTTAGCATTAAATCTTAAGTTAAATCTCATTAATTTTGATAATACTAATTCCTTTGATCATCTGACTTCTAATTTTCTTTCATTCTTAAGCTAATTAATTCAATCAAAAATAACAAAACTCATTTTTTTATGGTTATTAACTTAAACATACTTAAAATAAACTTTTACTTTAAAATATCATTGTTTTAGCTAGGCAAACACTTGGTTTTAATCATTTCCTTAACCATTTACTTCTTATTGTTAGTAAACTTCTTTAAAACACATTTTAAAAATTACCATCTTGATGTAAATAACCTTCCAGTGCTTTGGCTATGAAGAAAAACCATGATACACATGCACCTACTCCAAATTAACACTTTATTTCATACTCATTTACAGCTCTAATCAATCTAACCATCAAAATAGTAACAAAAACTAACCAAAAAAATTTTAATACTCCAGTTACCATTCAATCAGAATAATGAACTCATTAGCAATTCATAACCCAAGTGAATCTAATGCTAAACATACTTACTCCTTTTCACCTTAGGTTAAACAAAACAAAACCACACCAATCTTATCTCCAACTTCATCTAGTTTTAGATCTATAAAGATCCTCATGAACTTGCTCCTTTTTATTTAATTTATACCTTCATATACACACACATGAACAAAACTAGTTAGAATGAAAATGAAACATAGTGGTTCATGAAAAGAAAGGTTATGGTTTTGATGAAAGGAACTTGTTTTAAGAAGATTTTGGTCAAAAACTTAGAGATCATAAGGAGTTGGCTTCGGTCAATAATGAAAACAAGGAAAAAGAAGAAAGATTTAAGCCAAACCTTGCTGTATGTGTAAGAACCTTGCTTAAACATAGAAATCAAAGACAAGAAGAAGAAGATGAAGTAAACGTTCGATCCTTTTGATGGTCTAGCTTTGGTCTTGACTTAAAAGTTGCAGAAATGAAAACTCTTCAACAAAATCTTCAAACTTGCATATGAAACTTAACTTGAAAAATAAAGTTTAGATAGAAAAGAAAGCTTATGAAATGGAAGTGACGGGTTTTGGCTTTTTAAAAATCAAAAAGAAGACATGAAAGCAGATAAGATAAGATTTGGAATGGGATGAAGAGGAGGGGTTTGTTTCCGCCATAAAGAAGGGATAAGGGAACATAAGGGCAGATGAGGGGTGTGTGTGTACGGCATCCTTAGGGTTTTATGTATTTATTTAATAGGGTACACGTACACACACTTACCCCAAATCTTAGTCTGTTTAAATACATGTATATACATGTATTTTCTTTGGAATACCACCAATAATTGCTTAATGTCCATATAATACCCTCCATTTATCCTTAAATATACCTTATTTTAATTATCATGCCATCCCTTAATTTTTCCCAAACCAATAATTCAATAATTTCTATTTATGACATCATCACCTAATATTTACGAAATCATTATGTCAATAAATTTAAAATTGTAATTAGACTTTCTATTATTAATATTAATTATAAAATTTACTAATTCATTATTAATTCTTACTTTTACATATCCTAACTCCTTAAAATCACCTCAATTTATTTGCTTACATCACCATTACCTAATCATGACATCATAATTAAATTTTAATGCAAAATTTTCAAAATTTGCATATATCTAATTTAAGTTAATACAAGAACAATGGTCAAAAATGTTCAATCAAATTCAATGTTTATAACATAGAATCATCATTTTAGTACCGTTTAGGGTCTGTTTTAGTGGTTTCGGTAAAATTTTCAATTTCCTCTTTTGAGCTTTAAACTCAATTCTTATCATATACTTATCAATATAATCATAATTTTATATCATTTTCATACAAATAACATATAAAACACAACATAACATTAATTTATGAATGCACATTGAATCACTAAATTCAGGATATGACAGGAATATTAAGTTTCTTTTCTAGTTGGTCGATATACCCAGTAGCTTTATTTATGTATAAACCCATACTATCTTCTTTTTTTATGATTAGAGCTTCCATCAAACCTGTAATAATGAAAAAGAAGTTTTTAGATTAAGATTGGAAGTTCTTAAGGGAAAACAAGTGATTGGAAGTTCTTAAGGGAAAACAAGTATATCATGATTCACATATTTTAAATTTAAGAAAAAGATAATATTTTCCAAAAAGAACATTTTCTTGTAATTCAAACATAAGTTGTTTTCAATGTAATTATTATGGATATTATTCTTATGTTTATGGTTTTAAGAAAGGTTACTTGAAAAGAAAGAAAGTTTGGGTGCCTAAGGAAACTCAAACTAATACTAATATCAAAGGATCCAATACACGTTGGGTACCTAAAAATAGCTAGCTAAATTATAAGTTTGCCTAATAAGTAAAGATGACAATAAAAAATAATGCATGGATAGTACTTGTTGGAGGCATATGAATGATGATAAGAGCAAGTTCATCAGAATAATGATGAAAGCAAATGACAATGTAAGCTTTGGAGATAAAAGCAAAGCAAAGATTATTGGAAAAGGAGATGTTAAATCAACACCTTGTATTGAGGATGTCTTATTGGTCAAATGATTGAAATTCAACCTCCTAAGTGTAAGTCAATTGTATGACAAAGGTAAAAGAGTTATTTTTGAATCATTATAAAGTTCAAGATGTGTATAATAATAACATGCTATTTTTTAGTAAGAGACATGATAATATTTATTTAATCGATTTGAATGACATCAATGAGAAGTGTTTGATTTTCATATCATCATGATAGTTTGTTATGACATTGTAGACTAGGTCATACTAGCGTGACTTTGATTTCAAAACTTTTAAAGAAAAATCTTGTTAATGGTTGCTAAAATTAAAGTTTGAAAAAGATCATATTTATAGTGCATGCTAACTTGGTAAACAAACTAAAACTTTTTTCGAAAGTAAAGGTATGATTTCTACATCTAAACCTTTGGAACTTTTGTATTTTGATCTTTTTGGTCTCGTTTCACCTTAGTCTTAATGGTAGATCATATGTGTTTATGATTGTTGATGATTATTCAAGATTTACATGGATCCTCTTCCTAGCTCATAAGGATGAGGTATTTAACAAGTTTGTTCACTTTTGTAAGAAAGTTTAAAATCAACAAGATCATAAAATTATCTTCATAACGAGTGACCATAAAAGGGAATTTGAAAATAAATCCTTTAAGGATTATTGTAATAAATATGGTATTACTTATAACTTTTCAGCACCAAGGACCCCATAATACAATGGAGTGGTAGAAAGAAAGAATCATACTTTATAAGAAATAGCAATGACTATGCTTAGTGAAAGTAGATTGTCAAAATACTTTTAGGCTAAAATGATCAACACATCATACTACATTCTTAATCGTGCTCTAGTAAGATAAAAAAGACACCATAAAAATTGATGAAAGATAGAAAACCTAATGTAAGTTATTTCTTTGTATTTGGTTGTAAATGCTTTGCATTGAATAATAGTAAAAATCAACTTGGCAAATTTGATGCTAAATTAGATAAAACAATAATTCTTGGTTATTCTGATCAGAGTAAAACATATAGAGTGTTTAATAAGCATACTATAACTGTTAAAGAATCTATAAATATGGTTTTTGATGAAGTTAATTAGACTTTACCTATTAGAGATTCTATTGGTGATGATTGTGCAGGAAATAATATTACAATGCAAGAAAAATAGTATGCTAATTAAATAGTAGAACCAAAACAGTTAGCTAATTTTCTTGATGTACAATAAAGTGTCAAATAAATGGTTGAAGAACATAATATTTGTAAGGAGTGGAAATATCATAGGAACTATATAAAGGAAGACATGTTGATTATTCTATTTGAGAGGATGATTGTCACGTTCGCACACACACAACTTAAATATTTAATATTACATTTTATAATCTTTGATTTATTGATTGATTAAGTCAGTCACTATGGTGATGTTAAAATGCTTGATTAAAATTTTGTTTGATATGGTAATGATTAATTAGGTGAGTTGCTATATATTTATGATTTGACGTTTGTGTGTATATATGTCGATGGTGTTATTGTTAATTAGAATTTGTATGATGAATTTGGTATTTATAATTACTAGAGGCATTACATTTAGTTTAGTATGTAGGTGTGTTAATTAATAGGATGTGATGCTATTTTATTAATTATTTAGGATATATGTATAATTACTAGATTTTAGTTGAAAGAGTAATATATATATATATATATATATATATAAAATTTTAAAATTTTGAATTTTTTTAATTGATTATTAATATTAACTATGGTATTAGCATTATGAGAAGATTATTATTATTATATAATAATTTTCTAGCTATAGATAGTTAAATTTATGTATAATATAATTTGTTATTTTATGTTGGTGGACATAGGTTAGTTAAATATATTTTTTAAAATTAAATAACATTAAAGGGTAATTAGCGTGTGTATATCTTTAAGTTTATTATATAGTATATAGTAATATAATTATATGAGGGATGTGGGAGTTTTTAAGAAAATAGATTATTAAGTTTGAAAAGGGTGAAGAGACGTTTTCCATGCAAAACCGTGAGGAGGGTCCTATTTGCAATCTCTTTTGGCATTCCTTTCTTTTGGCTAGCCATATGCTCTTGTATCTTAGCTGCTCCTTTTCTTTTTCTTCCAAAGGGAAGAGTTCTGCTGGTACCATTGTATCTTGTAGTGTTATTTTGAGGGTTGGTGGAGAGAAATTATCTTGCGACATTGGAGAGTTGATTACACGTAGGGAAGGGCTGTTTTTTCATTGCATGAACTCTTCTTGTCCATTGTTTTCTTGCTGTTCTTTTGGGTTGTTGCTCCTTATTTTGATTGTGTTGTTGCACTAGGTTAGTGAATGATTAAGATGCTGTTGGTCCATTCCTTTCTCGTAAGGTAGGCTTATATGTTAGTGTTTTGTGAGACTTAGGTTTTATGTTAAATCTGGGTTCTTCTTCTTCTCTTTGCATTTTGTATGTTCTTCATTTTGAGAATAGATATGGTTGTTGTGGCAGGGAAGTTGCATGGAGATGTTCTTGATAGTAATAGTGGGAGTTGTTGTTAGATGTCTTTGGATATTTCTTTGGCAGGGATCGGTTTAGAGTAGGGACAGGATTTTGAGAGAAATATAAATTTTTATTGGTTGGTTCAATAGATTTATGTATAGGGGCGTAAGTGGGGGAAACTTCTTATCAATTCTGTCTTCCTTTGATCTTTATTACTATTTAGTTCTTCTTTTCTTCTCTTGGTGGGTTGTTTAAGACCTGAGCTTACTGTTATTTATACGTGTATTGCTTATAAAGGAAAGAAGATTAGTTGCGAGCTATGGTGCAATTGTGTTATGATGGAGTGCTTTATTTATTTCGATATTACAAGGCAGTTTTGGTATTGAGGTACAGATTATGATGATTATGTATGTTGGCCTTGTATGATTAATTTGACCGAATGGATGCATGAAATTAAATAAGGAGTAGTAGCTCTTTTTAGCATCAATCCAAATGTATGTTAATTAACTTAAGAAAAGATGTAGGTTAATTAACTTGTTGTCGATGTTGCCTTGCCATGAATTGCCAAATGAACCAAATTGTTTGCAAATGTGCCTATTACTTGTGGCAGGAACTATGTGTTCATTGTTATAATATGAAGCTTTGATTCTTTTATAAGCCTGAGAGTGTTTACGCAAACTTTAATATGTTAAAATTGATAGGATTACGTTATACTATTTAGGTGGCAATCTCATACCTTAACGATGGATTAAATGCCGCATTACCGAGTTCTATTCTAATTTATATTTATGTTTAACTATGAGGAGAACTATACGATTTTAGTATTCTATATTCACTACTCACATTTTAAGCTATATCTATGTTTTACCATAAGAAACATTATATGGTTTGGTATTTAATACTCATTAATTTTTTGTTATATTAAATAATTCCTTATATGATTTATGTAGAAGCTTATACTTAAAACTTTTCATGCGTATAATTGACAATGAGTAATATTAATTAAACATATATAGTGAGGTATTCCTATAACTATTTAATTAGTAATTTAAGATTATCTATAACTACTCTTTTAAACTACGATTAATATATGTTTTATTGAACCTTAAAATTTTTATTTAATATAAGTTTTGTAAATTACTGATTTTATGAAGTTAGTAGACCTATAATTTAATTAATTAATAAATTATATTATATTATCATAGGTTATAATAGGAGATATATTTTGGAAATAGATATTACATATTTATTATTCTTAATTAAATTTTTATTGACGATTAAATGGCATTTTCTTTTATGTGTTATTTTTAAGTAGGAATTTAGAGAAAATAATTATTATTATTTGATGCGTGCACTATCATTGCTTGGTATGATTTGTACGTTTGGTAAATGATTGAACCCTTTGGGAATACTACTTAGTTGATATGCATATGATTATATAGGATCTACTGACGAGCTTATTCACGTGTCCCCTAGACGCGTAGATAAGGGAAAAGCCACTGAAGGTCAGTGCTAATTGCACTCGACTTTAAAATTAAGTCTGAGATGATATCACACATGCACTACATGATATATACTGAGTTGTATGCTCTAAAAATTTGAGAAACACTATGTTATGCACTTTGAAGTTTTAATTCATTACATCATAAAATCATATTCATTCTGACATAATTCATTAGCATTTCATAACATCATTACATGATGTTATAAGGACAGAAATGTGAGGCTGATTTATACGTTGAGATATAGTCACATATTGTGATATATGTATATGTGGAAGTTGAGTACAGTCACTTCCCATACGCTGAGTTCAGTCACATATGCTATTTATTAATGCTAAATGCTGAGTACAGTTGCATTCCGGAGAATGTTGTGAATAGAAAAGTGATGGATGAATTATGATGAAACAACGAGTAAGATTGTGTTTTGAGGGAAAGTGCAAAACATTGCATTTCATAGATTCATTTCATAATTGCAAGCATTCATTTTAAACTGAAATGAGATACTATAGTTATGAAAATATGGGAGTTATTCATGATGCTATGAATGAAAAATAGAGGTGAATTACGGTACTACAATGTGGTGAGATAAAGGACTTTGGACCTATGTACGAGCAAATATGATTATATGAGAATTTGATTTGTATGGTACATTAAAATAAATATTAATAATGATGCTTCTGGATATGATACTAAAATGTGTTCATGTTATTACTTGTGCTTGTCTTGAACTTGGAATAATTGGTGTTTGATATTTGATTACTTACTTATACAGTAATAATGGTTGTTATTTTATTTTATTATTTTGATATTCTTTACACTTCAATATTATTGTTTGTTGCATTCATTTTAATTAACGCCACTGAGTTTTACTCAGTGTTTGTCTTTTGATGAACGCAGGTCCGAACACTTCTGAGGTTAGACGGGGGTAGTGGAGTTTTTTGCAATGTGGCTCACAGCTTTTACTGATCATGTGAGTGTAGCCCGGGACATATTAGGCAGACTTATTCAGGCATTGTGTATGCAGTCTATGCCTCTTCTCATTTTTGGCAGTAATACCATTTTATGTTGTATTAGTTATTACTTTTGGATACCACTAGGATAACTGTTGTTATATATCTATATATACGGCTACGCGTTATGATCGACTCAGTATTGCCTCATCTTTCCTTAGTATCTATATGCATGAAATTCTTTAGAGATTTATTTAGTCATGCTTTATATGCTTTATGATGATGTTGTTGTCTTGTGATTTTTCCCTTGTGATGAGATTCTGGGCTTTAGTGAGGAGTTTCAGGGTTTCATTATGGGACATGTCTTGACTAGGAGGTGTGACAATGATTGATAAGATCTTAAATAAGAAATCTTATTGGGAACATGGCTTTCATATCCTAAATTAAACTAAAGGATGTGATTGAAACACAAAATGATGAAAGTTGCATCAATACAATACAAGAAGAACTAAACTAATTTAAAAGAAATAAAGTATAGACACTTATTCCTGAGCTAAAGGATCATACAATCATTGAAACAAGACGGGTGTTTCAAAACAATTTTGATGAGAAAGGTAATATGGTTTGAAACAAAGTGAGGTTTGTTGCTTAAGGTTACAACTAAGAGCAAGGTATCAATTTTGATGAGAATTTTGCTCCGGTTACTACACTTGAAGCAATTTAAATTTTATATGCATTTACATCTCATAAAAATGTCATGATTTATCAAATGGATGTGAAAAGTGCATTTTTGAATGATTTTATGAATAAGGAAGTTTATGTAAAATAGCCTCCTAGTTTTGAAGATTTCAAAAAACTAAATCATGTGTTTTTAAACTAACAAAAGTGTTGTATGGTCTTAAGCAAGCTCTTAGAGCTTGGTATGATAGACTTAACATATTTTTGTTGAAAAATATTTTTACAAAAGGAAAAGTTGATACAACTTTATTTGTAAAACATCATATGCATGACATTCTTATTGTTCAAATATATGTTGATGACATTATCTTTGGATCGACTAATGAGCTTTTGTGTCAGGATTTTGCAAGTTTGATGCAAAAGGAATTAAAAATGAGTATGATGGAAGAACTCACATTTTTCCTTAGATTTCAAATAAAACAAACTAAGGAAGGAATTTTTATCAATTAAGCTAAGTACATAAAAGAACTTTTGAAGAAATTCAAAATTAATGATGCAAAAACTTATGGAACCCTATGAGTCCAATGGTGAAAATTGAAAAGGATGAAAAAGGAAAAACTGTAGATATCAAGATGTATCAAGGTATGATCACTTCATTTCTTTATTTAACTATAAGTAAAGCTAACATTCACTTTAATGTATGTTTGTTTGCAAGATTTCAAGCTAATTCTTAAGTCATCATATTTAATTATTATTAAAAGGATTATCCAGTATCTTAATGGTACTTAAGACTTAAGTCATTGGTATTATAAAGATACTTCACTTGATATAGCTGGCGATAATGATGCAGATTCTGCAAGAAGTAGAGTTGATAAAAAAAAAAGCACTTCTAAGACATATAAATTTCCTGGTCATTATCTCATTTTATGGTTTGGTAAGAAGTAAACATCCATGGCAGTGTCAATAACTAAAGCTGAGTATGTCTCAGTTAGAAGTTATGTGCTATAAATTCTATGGATGAAACAATAACTAGAAGACTATGAATTAAAATATATGAATATTCCAATTTATTATGACAACATAAGTGCAATCAACCTATCCAAAAATCCTATGCAACTCTCAAGGATAAAATATATTGAGATTCAACATCACTTCATTAGAGATCATATTCAAAGAAGAGACATCAAAGTAATTTTTATGCCCACAAAAAAGTAGCTTATTGATATCTTAACAAAACCACTAAGTGAGGATCGATTTGTGTCTTTAAGAAGATAACTTAGTGTGTGCATTTTTAATTCACGAATTGAAGGTATAATATGTCTAAAGCATTATAGTTTATGTTTTGATCATACTTTTTAAATTATGATTTTAGCATGCTATAGTTGTCTTCTAGCATTCTATTTTTAAGCTTTACATATATATATATAAATACTTATATTTTTTTTGCTTAAGATATTTTCATATATATATATATGTATATGTTATTTGAAATTACTTTTGATTTCAAAATATAAATATTTTTGCTAAAAATGTGGTTTCTATTCATGTGATATTTTTTTCAAAATTTTTAGTTATTAGAATATCTTTTGACTAATGTTTATTTCTTTCCATGTGTTTACCAAGAGTATTTATTACCATCTTTGGAAAGCCTTATATTTTCTCTTGACAAATCCTATTTCCCACCTTCTTATTAAAGAAAAACATGAGTTGAAACATTTGATCACTTTATCACTTTCAAAATTTCTCTCTTTCTCTCTCATGTAACCTTAACCTCCAAATTGAAATCATTCCTTCCTCAAATCACAATGGTGAAGAAGAAGAACACTAAATCACCATCTTTACCGAGCCAAGAAAAGAAAGCAAAGCTGGAAGAATCAAAGGTCATTCTCTCTTCATAAAAGATTATCATGAGTAAGGTTATCAAGTGGAAGGACTTCTTAGACCAATTCTGGCACATCAAAAATCTAATCAAGGCACAAAGATAGGAATCATTCTTATGTCCAAATGAACTTGTTTATGAGAATCTTGTAAGATAGTTTTATGGTTCATTAACTATGATTATTGAGAATGAATTTTGCAGGTTTCAAATTCAGAGAAGGAATTTGATGCTCACCACCTAGGATATTGGACAAGCTTTTTATATTCCTAATGAAAGAATCAAAGTCAGTAACAGAAAGGATCTTAAGGAGATTGATGGTTATAATGAGTTGAAAGCTATGAGATAGATTACAAGTAATAAAGACATCATCATAAGAGACTAGATAAGTGCATTAATTCTGAAAGAAAAGTTTTACATTTTGTACAAAACCACATACATTGGATATTTTTGCTTATATTAGTAACTTTGAGATTTGTGTAATGTGGCATATTATCAATCAAAATCTTTAAATCTCTATCATTAATTATGTCATGCATGAGTAACATAACATGAATAAAAAGTTTGCCATATGGAATATTTTTGACAGTGTAATTAAGGCATTTTAAGTTGAAGTTGGATGGTGAAACTTTTAGCAATCTCTTGAAAAGGGATGTGTTAAATATACAGTTTTTCAAGAAAATAAGAAAGCAAGAGGAGGAGAAATAGTTTGCTAATATTGATATAGAAAATGTGATTGTCTCCAGAAGTGAAGCACCATAGTTTTACTTGACTACATTACTGTAAGTATACAAATTATTATAGTATGATATCGATCCCATAAGGATTTATTGCTCAACCACCACTCTTTGATTTCTAATTTGTTTAAGCAACAATAAGGGTTTGTTGTGTCATATGCAGCTAATCAATTACAAACAAGTATTTAAAGAAGCAAGAATAGAAATAGTGTTAAAGGATGAAAACAATATTAAGAAACATAGGAACAGAAATTTGTATCATGAAGTTGAGATAATATTCATGTGCTTATTACCACCCAAGATATCCAAAAGCATCAATCCTCCTCTCTCGAGGTAGAACTAACTAGATTTTTATTAATCTTGGAATCACTCTCTCGATATATTTCCCTCAATTAGAGAAACCATTAAGCAATCATGCAGGAGCTAGAAACATGTATATCTCTCATACACATCTACTTAACTTGAATGTCTAAGCGTTTTATAATTTAACACTCGTTGCAATTACAAAGCTTAAGATTTTGTTTTGAAAGCTATTCTTTAGAGTTAAACACCTTTCAAAGTTCAAGCATTATATAATTCAACTCTTGTTGGAATCATAAAGCATGAGATATCATTTCTAAACACAAATCTTTAGAATTAAACATTCATAGTAATATAGAATAAAGCACAATCAATTATCCCAATAAAGGATTATAGAAATCAATTTCTACAAGAAATTACTTAGCCACACATGGCTTTGGAGGAAAACATAAGAAAGATAAAGTAGCAACTAAGAAAAACACTTTATAGAAGATAAGATGGGCTCTTAGCACCACCTTGGTTCCTTCCTTAAATCCTTGAATGGAGGTCACCCTTTACCTTATCTTCAATTTATCCATTTCTTTGCCCATTAATCTTCCCATGATGTGGACTCCATTACCCATTAAAGCTCCTTGAAGTTTTTTATTTCTTTTTCCCCCACGACACCCACTTTCCTCCACTTTATCTTCTGTCAAATCGTATTTAAATTTTCCCAATAATAACAAGTCCACAATTATGGAGTTGAGGTCCACGATAATGGAAACTTTCAATAGCTCTTTCTTGGTCTTTGCCTTGATGCCACGATCATGAAGTTGGAGTCCGCAATCGTGGAAAATTCCAGTAGCTTTTCCTTTCCTTAAGTCTTCTGCCACAATCATAGAATTGGTCTTCCATGCATAAAACTCCTTGTTTCTCCTTATTTGCTCTTTTTACGCTACCCACTTAATACACACATGAAATTCCACTAAAAAAAAACAAAACCAAGCAAAATATGATCAAATTGATGCAAACTCACATCCTAAAAGATCTAAAACATAATGCATGATGGCATACATCAACATCCTCACACTTAAATCTTTAGTTGTCCTCAAGCAAAGATAACACACAATAACAAAAATTGTAATGTACTGATGATATAGCAATTGCATTTGTCAAAAGTGAACATTTTTAACCATCATCACCCATCTTATGTAATTCTCATATAGACTTAGTAAATCATTAGGTATTGAGAAGCTAGAAATGTTTAACTTAGACAATCAAGCTTAGTCATTCATACAATTATACTAGCTAACACAACATGACTCATCGTTTCATACCTAGTTATGAAATATGAGTGATCTAAATTACCTTTATGTTTGAGGATCATAAGGTTTTTATTCCTTCTCTTTTGCTTTTCTTTTCTTTTCTTTTCACTTTTGATTCTACTTTTGTTTGGCTCTTGTTCGAGAGGTAGGTCTTTCTTGTTAAATACCCCACACTTTTGGTAATGGTACCCGATTACTTGACACACTACCTGTCGCACCCTAATTTTGGACCGGCTTGATCCAGATCGATTTAGGAATGTTTCTGGGCCAGTTCGGGTTAGGTTTAGGCCAATCCGGGTTTATTCAGGGCTTCCTGGGCCGTTCTGGGCCGACTCTGGCCGTTCCGAGGCACCTCTTGGGCATGTGCATATGTTTTTGGTGCATGTGCATATGTTTTAGGGCCTTAGCATATTTTTTTAGGGCTTAGCATATGTTTTAGGATTTCATACGCGATCGCGTATGTTTTGTGCATAAGTCATAGGCGATCGCATATGTTTCATACATCATACTCGATCATATATGTTTCTTAGGACAGACACATTAAACCCTAATTTTGCCATTTGGCAAGTGGTTCACACTTCTAGACGAAAAACCCTAATCCCTAGCAGCCGTCAGCAGCCGTCAAACGCGATTTGACACTCCAAAAACCTAATTCCAACAATCCTAAACCCTTAGGATTAATTAATTGACACTAAATCAATAGACTTAGGTTAATTAATTGGAATATTTTGAACTTTTGATTGCTTTCATCATCCATTGACTTTTGGAGAATCTACAAGAGGTAATTCAATTCCTTTTTATTGATTTTGTATTGATTCAATTATCACAACATGATTTGTATTGTTATTTGGTGCTATTTGTGATATCTATGTTGAAAAATGATTGAAAACCGAATTTTTTTTATGATTGCCAAATTGATTTAGCTTGTTTTAAGTGTTTTAAATTTGCATTGGAATTCATGCATATCATCATAGTCGATCGAGTATGATCATGTCAATATCATACTCGATCGCATATGATCTTCCCAAACGCATATGTTTGTTTTATGTTATTTTGATTGTCGAATGATTGTGGATATGTTCTATGCATGTGCGTATATGTTCTTTTGATTGTAACCTCAAACGCATATGTTTCATGTTGGATCGAGTATGATCATATCAATATCATACTCGATCGAGTATGATCTTCATCCAATTTGTCTGATTTTGATTTTCGTGTTTTCCCCATTATGTTTTAGGCATGTTTTCATAATTTGTGGATTAATTGCATATTTGACATAATTGCCATGTTTGTTTTCATCCATATTTGATTTTATTTCCTTTTAAGTGTTTGATTTGCATATCTACATGATTGGAT
>CANYBF011563590.1:0-11485 GCA_948192965.1 Dalechampia spathulata | reverse complement strand
TCGTCCCTCATCCCACCGGGAAGGCACGCTTCCCGATAAGGTGACGACACGTAAAACAAGCCAATAAACACAAGTAGTACAATACAAAGCCATATATTGTCATCCTATTCATGCATATAAAATCATGCATTCCAAACCAAGGCCATTCACATTCACACATAAGCACAAAACCATCATCATGCATACACTTATTCACAACCTGCATCATCAAATATGTATGGCAATCCTACCATACATCTACGCATATACACACATAAAGACCTAACTCCTAGGGTCTCTAGGTAGGTGTAACAATGGGAGCATGTTGCGTCGGGTATGGGTGTGACAGTTTGGGTCATGGGATCATGTTAAGGGAGTTGGTTTTTGAAAAGGAAACTTGGTACACGATTCCTGGAACTTATGCATGACTCATGGGGAGTCCAAAAGTGAATAAAACATGAAATTAAACTTTGTTTATGAACTTTACTACTAAAGGAAATTTAATGAATCATTTTTAAGCATGAAATTATGATTTTAAGAGTGTAAAAGCTAGGCTTACAATGTGATTTACATAAGCTAAGTATTAAAGCAACTATATGCTAGTAAGAATGATTTTTAAGAATGAGTATGAGTTGAATGTTATTTTACATGTTGAATGCATGGTTAACTTGTGTATATGATATAAATGATGAAATATTATAAAATATAATGTGAAGTAATGAACCAATATATATATTTGGTTATGTTCATGATTGATGAATTGTATGGAATGACTTATATAAATATATATATATATTTGCTATGAATAGTATATGGTGAACTAGAAATGAATGACTATTGTATTTAGGTATTAACAAGGGAAAAACTATAGCCTCTATACCTACAGAGGATCGAAATCCATAACATACTAGGTTTATGCTTAAAGTATACTAATCTATAAATAAGATCATAAATGAATGAAAAGCTTATGGTAGACAAGCATAATGATAATGGTTTTATTTATATATGTGTTGGTATTATATGTTTATAGCTTGGTAATTTAAAAGTGGATGAGATATGAATGGTATGTTATTAAGAATGCTAATTAGGTAGTGACATTGTTATGTATTATTGCAATCATGCATCATGACCATTTGCATGATAGATACAAGAGAGGTGTTATTATAATATACATATGCAAAGGAGAAATAAGAGTGGCATTAATATATCTATATACAAATAAAAGCATAAATGAGAAATGAATACATATTGGGAAATGAAATGAATAATGAATGCCAATATAGATTATGGACAATCAATAATAGTGAAATGATGATGATGATGAGATAGAAAACTATCTATGAGACAGTGATATGATGAAATGACATGAAAGGATGAAAAGAGATATGGAATGGGAATACATTGCATAAATGCATTCACTGATATGTCATTAATCAAGAAGAAATGAGAATATGTTACATGAATGCACTCATTGATATATGATGAATCATTATTACAAATTCCAATACATAATTTGGAAATATGATTGATGTATAATATGTTGCATGATTTAGATCATGAGAATGGTGAATGAGAATCATTTGATACTATGCCAGTTATCTCATAATCCAATAGTTATGCCTTTGCTAGTAAATTTATATTACGAATGATATACTAAATGAATTATTCTTGCTATGTGAATTATATTATGATTTATTTATAGTTTATTATAGCACTATCGAGTTTTATACCTAATGAACACATATCAGAATAATTAGAGGATCATCTGGATTTGTAAAGCATCACCTCATTCAAGGAACCTCAAATTTTGTATGGTTACTTGAGTAATCCTTTTGGCATGTAACTAACTCCTAACTACTTTAATATTTATGCAATTGCTATTATATTTAGGTAACATGCATGTATATGGTTTGTAAGATACTAAGTGTTTAATTTGTAATGTATGATATGGATTGATTATATAAATATAGTTAATGAAGCTTGAAATATTATAATGTCATGTCTTAAATAAATGAATGAATGAATATTTTTATTAATAAATTTTAAAGGTTGTTTTATGAGAGTATACATTGGATTATACATGTATATATACATAAATATATATATTTTTTATCATATAAGACAATAATGATGTATATTTTAAAAATTATATATCATAATATATTTATTATTTTTATGATGAAAATAGTTAAATATTATTATTTTATTTAAAAGAGTTTTGGTTAATTGAAAAATAAATTAATAATTACATAAAATGAACTAACCAAATGTAATAAAAATTTAAAAGTAAGATATTATTTAGTTGTGAAAAATTAAGCTTACTTACTAGAAAACTATAGGTGAAATATTTTAAAAATAAAAATGACAAATACATATAATTTTAAGAAATAATTGTATTAATATTTTATTTTATGCTTTTCTTTCATAAAATAATAAAAAAATGAAAATAATATTTTTATATCAATTATTACAATATTTTTTAATTAAAATTAAATATAATACTGATTATCAATTTGACACATAGACTTTTTTTTTTCAAAATTTTATTTATAATTTTAAGAATAAAATACCAAATACTTGGTAAAAAAAAAGGAAAGAATTTCTACAACTAATAACCCCTAACAATTCGTGTTCGAAACCGAGCACTCACTTGAATCCAAACAAGTTAAGAGCTAGGCTCTACCTGGTTTGCTTAGAGCTATCGGAATTGGCTGCATCCACGAATTCGACCGGACATTAGTCGGAATTGTCGATAAAAGCAGTAGAAAGTTACAATCGTAATGGAAGAGTATCCGGAGGAGATAAGAACACCGCCGGTGGGTCTGATAGCGTTGGTGGGCTGTGCCGATCACCATCACCTAATCTCCACGCATCTGCTAGCGGAGCAGCCTCCAGTAAACACGCTTGCCTTGCCCCACCTTTCTAGCCTCTCTCTCCTAATTGATTCTGGTTCCAATAAAACCGATTCAGATGCAGTCGCCGGTGCCATTCTAAAGAGAGATTGGCTTCTTAAGCACCGCACTAAGATCCCTTCCGTTGTCGCTGTTCTTTTTTCCTCTGATCATGTCTCCGGTGATCCCGCTCAGTGGCTTCAGCTCTTATCTGACCTTGATAATCTCAAGTATTTACTCATTCTGTCCATACTTCCTCTGTTATTACTATGATCTACATTTATGATCTATTACATCCTCTATTGCCTTCTCTACAGAGCCTTGATTCGTCCTAAAAACATCAAATTGGTTGTAATTGTTGTTCATTATTCTTCCATCGGTACCTTTTCTCTATCTTTCTCCAACTTACTAATATCTTTTGTTGAGTTGCTGATATCAAAAATTTAATTTATTTTCATTTAAATTCCAGATGATATTAGTGAAGATCGAATGATTGCACTTCGAAAGCGTGCTGATTTGGACTCTAAATATGTTATTTCCTTCAATCCTTCTGATTCCTTACGCCTAAAGCAATCTCTAAATAAGTATATCGCTCTTCTTCACTTCTTTTCTTGTTTTGGTTATATCCCTGTCATGGATTTCTTTTCCCTTTTCCCCTTTTGTTTATGAAAACACTGTTTTTGCAGGCTGGGCAGCATATTTGCTGAATTAGCTACTACTTATTACAGAGATGAAGGTCGCAAGATTAAAACTCGTGTTGAAAAGAAGAATTTCAATTCTCATGAGTTGAATATTCGTTATTGCTTCAAAGTATGCCTTCTTCAAATTTCTTTTCTTTTTTTTATTTTAGAAAATGTGACTATGACTAATCACTGAAATTCGTTTGTGAAATCCAATTTTTCTCTGTTTGCACTTAACTTCAAATGTTGTTGCTCCCTCAGTACATGAAGTTGCAATAGGGTTGACTGCTTGTCATGTAGTAGTAGTCCACATCCAAGAAGCAAAGTTAATACGTTTTAAATTGATTTGATGAATGATTCGATAAAAGATATTTTCTTTACTAATAATACAGAATTACCAGATGGCGCTTGTTGTCTGACTTACCTCCAACTTAATGCAAATCGAACGATTTTGAAATAATGAGCGGTTCTTCTTGTTTATTTGTTTTTCTTGGAACAGTATACGTTTCAAACCTTTTGCAAACATTGAAATATGGTGCAAGTTATTTTTCCGTTCAAAGCTCTAATAGATTATTCTATGAACTGCTAGGTTGCTGTATATGCAGAGTTTAGGAGAGACTGGGCTGAAGCTTTGAAATTTTATGAGGATGCATATCATATATTGCGCGAGGTAATTTTGCAGACTCATTTTGTTTGTCATATTTTATTTCCACGCCTTGGGTAATTTGACTGAATTCTTAAAAACTGTCAAAGCAGTTCAGATTGCTAAATTAGGTTTAATTGTATCCAAATTTTGTTGCAAGTCAAAAATTAGCTGATCTGGACAAAGAAATTGAAGGCAAATGACCTATGAGCTTGTAAGATTGTTGATCTTTCATCCTATGAAAGATTTACAAGCAACTTTTTTTGTATAGAGTCATTAAATCACTATTATTCTTTTATGTTGTAATGAATGTAACATTGATATTGCTCGTAGTAGATTATGAAACTAACTTCTTTAAATTCTTCTAACTTTGGCCATTGTTACCGTTAATTTAGTTACTATTGTTCATCAAGTCAGCTAATTTTGGTTTGCTCTCAAAATTTTCCACTATTGCACCTAGTTTAGCAATATTCGACCTTTTTAAGTTTTGATGCTGGACAGCTGGGTAATACTATCCTATGTATATTTATCAGAAAATGGAGTATAAATCTGAAATTTGGAATTTGAGGCCAGATTGCAGAATGAAAACAAAAAAATGATAAAAAACTTCCTCTTAGAATCACCCCTGGAAGCTTAGGAATTGTGCCTAAGGGGAAAAGTGGAATTGAGTTATACAATTCAAAAAGTAGCAAACTTGCTGTTTTTTTTTTTCCAATTAAGCTCAATATTCTTAAATCTGTTCATAAACATAGCAGAACTAAGTATTTGTAGATTAAAACTAATAACATAACTAGGATTAGAAATCCTAAACTAGGAGAAAACTTGACTTGTTACTTTAAAGTAAATGCTTAATCAATGCTAACCATGAAAATCTAAACAAATTAGAACTCCTAGAAAATTATAGAAATATTGATTCCTAATATTCAAAATTCTTGCAACTCAACTCATCCAGGACCTTTATCCTAAGTTACTTGGGGTTGACTATGTGGCTTATCTTTTTCTACTTGCAATTTTGGGTTATTCTCATCAAAATCTAACATATCTGAGTCTAACTATATCCTCTTCTCTAGATAAATTTAGGTCCATCCCTTCTTTTCTTTTTGTGATTCATGGTAATTATATCTACTTCTTTAACTGGTGTATATAAAGGTCTATGATGATAAAATCATTTTAATCTTCAATCTCTGGTTTATCCTTTATGGTTGCTACATCTACTTTTTCCTTAATTCAATCATTTTTAATTCTATCCACTCTAGCGTGTCACACATCCATTTTAGATTTTAATTTTAGCTGTGCTCATTCTTGAGGAATGTTGTGTTTTGATTGCCCAACGCTCACTACCATAACAAAATAACTTTAATAAACTTCCCATTCATCCTTCCCATATCTCACATATTCTAAATAAGTACTCGTGAAGTTTATCCATACTTTCCATGTTTTTATGAGTTGCATCCTGTATCCCCAGCTTGAAAGAACTCAACCTTGTTAAGTTAAAAGCATGGATCAATCATAAGGATTGGGATGAAACCTTTGAAACCCCCCTTTGGTTGTCAATGCACAATCAAATTGTAGATAATCAATCCATTTAACTAGAAACTTCTGATAACATCCTTCTTTTGTAGAATCCTTTTGATGATCAACATCTTATGTTTGTCTTTAAAACAAGAGTATGAGGCAATCTTTCTGTAGTTGCATCAGCATCATGATCGTAATATAAAGTAAGATCTTCAGCATTGAAGAGCTTACTTATATTTTCAGGTAGTGCAAGAATATAAGCATTGGTGCTGGTTTTCTTCAAAATTTTGGAAGGTCCGGTTGTCCTTGAATGAAGCTTCTTATAATACCTCTAGGAAATTGTGTGGAGTGAATATGAACCATCACCCTATCTTATTCTTTCAATTTAGGAAACTTGCATTTTGAAGCGGCCTTTGTATTTTAACCTCTTTGTTTATAAGATATCATCATATATATTGTGAATATGCTGACCAAAAGCTTCATGTATCAACACTAGGATGACTTTCAATAGGTAAAAGAACCAAATTATAGGCTTCCTTTGAAGTACTTATTTCTAAAGAACTACAATCAGGGCTGCAATTTCCAGAACTATGATCGGCAGATTCAGCCATAGGATGAGGTCGATCCCAATGGTGAACATATTCTCCAAAACAACAACAAAAGAGATCAGCCAAAATCTTTATTAATAACATCAGTTTGTTAGCAAAAGGGAGATGAAAATTTCAATTTCATATTAAACATTCTCCACAAATATTTCAAAAGTAGCTCATAAACTTTGAATCACAATCTGAAACAACTGTCGTAGGTAAGCCATGTGGTGGATTGACTCCGTGAGTTTAGGAATGGGTAACACATTTGGAGTCTTGAAACAAGGTACAAAATGGCCATCTTAGAATAACAGTCGGACCACATAAAAAATTTGTCATACCTGTTAATGTTTTTGGTAACCCAAGTGCAAAATCCATACTCAAATCTTGCCAAGGAGCATCTGGTACTGGTAATGGAACATACAGAGCTCTATTTTTCTTCTTGCCCTTGTATAATTAACAAACCTGACATCTATCAATGATTCTAGGCCAGTAAAATTGGTCCTCTACCAAAACTGACTAGAACTGTTAGGGTAACACTATCCTGTGTTTTTTCATCAGGACACAGCAGAATATAAGTTCAACATATGGAATTTCATATCCCATTTACAAGGAAAAAGATAAAGGAAAGACAGGAAATTCCTGCTTTCCAGCTAATTGGAAATTAATAAATACCTCTGAATATGAAAATTTGTTAAATCTAGAAATTCTGAATTTATGAAATCTTTGAATTACCTTTTCTTTATCTTTTTGTTGTCTGCATCATGTTTTTAATAATTTTAAAGATTTTGCAAAATTGCTAAATAACATAAACACTCGAGTTATTTGGCTTTATCTTGCCACAGCTTTACTGTCTCTTCCCTCTGTTGCATTCTGCCAAATGTAGGCATTGGCTAGCTGCTAGCATTTCTCAGTTTGCTTATACTTGTGTTTTAGTGCAGATGGTTGGTACTACAAATAGGTTACCAGTTATTCAGCGATTGGTTGAGATAAAAACTGTTGCCGAGCAACTTCATTTCAAGATATCAACTTTATTGTTACATGGTGGGAAGGTAATAGAAGCCATTACATGGTTCCGCCAACATATTGCTTCTTACATGAAGCTTTCAGGATCATCAGAAGCTATTTTTCTGCACTGGGATTGGATGGGCAGGCAGTTTCTGGTTTTTGCTGAACTACTTGAGACCAGTTCGAAATCCCTTTCCAACCCTAGCAGTCCAACTCTAGGCACTGTTAGCATGTCTTTGACTGACTGGGAATTTCAGCCGGCTTATTACTATCAGGTGAGGAACCTAACACACTTTTCCATAATTTTAAAATAAGATTTTGACCAAAATTTTCAAAAGTTTATGTATGTGCATTTTTTTTGCTTTCCTTCTAAAAGAATTGGGAAAAGAGAGAAAGAACATACAGAAAGAAAATGGATATGTGCTATAATAATGTCTGACATTGATCTTAGATCACCTAGATTCTCATCATAACCTGCAAGTCCTATTTGGGTTCTCTTAAAACTTGCATTCTTCATTTCGGAGTTTATAATTTTGCTTATAGAATGTGCGAAAACGTGTATATAAATAAGGAAAGTTGCTAATTAGGATATTCAGGGTTCAATGCTAATTAGGAATTTATTTTACTAGATTATTCCCTTTACTAGATTATTTCCTTTACTACTTAATTCCTATTCTATGTTGTAGATGTGTATATAAATAGCGCGTATCATTCACCTTGAAATATATGAAAAACATTACAGTTTTACAGATTCTAATTGACAAGAATTTCTTTCCCTTCAATTTTGATAATGAGATGGGAAAGAGGCAAGCTCTTAGTGATGCACCTCTATCTTTTGACAAGCGTCCCCTCTTGTTGATAGAATGGGATCCGAGAATGCATCTGGCGGTCTTTGAGCTGCAACAAGTTCCAATATGGATTAAACTACCCTGACTTCCTCTGATGTTTTTGAATTCTATGATGCTTAGTAAAATTGTGAGCAGGTGTGGTAAATCTTTGTTTACTGATAAGTGTACTAATGACAGGTCTCGATTGCAATTTGCTCATGTTTTAGTAGAGATGGATTTGAATGGAGAGTTCCCTGAGTCTGTTCTCCTTGATGATGATCTATTGTTCTCACTGATGCCCAATTGTGAAGCAAATATGGAAGCGGAAGGATACTGAGGAACTACCTACCATTGTTATTGATACTAATATCAATGTCACTCTGGCTGCTCCGGATATTGTGATTAATGAAGCAGACAAGCCTAGTTTTGCTAAAGCAGATGAGCCTAGTTTGGTAGTCTCAAATAGCTCTAATTCTTGTGTGCCTTTGGTTATGGCTATGAATGTGCATACTGATATTAATGGCAAGCATCTCAACTCATGTCCCATGCCATTGGTGATAAGCAAGATGGAGAGAAGCCTGCTAGACCCCCTGATAAGGGGAAATGATAGAACATACTAATGTTAAGGGACTTAATGATCCCATCAAGCAACTTGAAGTCCGCAAGTTTATTTTGGAAGCTAAATTGACTTTTGTTGCTTTAATTGAAACGTGTGCAAGGCAATGTTATATTGATAAGGTTTGGCAATGGCTTGGGTTGATTGGTTGGCGTCTCTTTTCCAATAATTCTATTTTACATCGAATTTGGATTATGTTTAACCCTTCTATCTGGGTGGTTGATCTTATTGGATATAATGTTCACTGTAAGGTCTGTTTGTGTAGGCATGTATTCTATTGGTCTGTTGTTTACGGGTTCAATGATACTAGTGGCAGGAAGGATCTGTGGAACTCTTTGCTATGCATTGCTAATGCTTGTGTCTTATCATGGCTCATTCATGGTGATTTTAATGCTATCCTAAATGATAGTGAACGTTTTGGGGGTATTGAAGTCAGCTCTGAGTCTAGTGAGGATTTTCAACATTGCCTTTTCATGCTGGTCTAAATTATTTGCCTGCTTCTGGCCCTAAGTTTACTTGGACTAATAACCAGATTGGTGAATATAGAATCTGGGGAAAACTTAATCGTGCTTTGGTTAATGATGCTTGGTTTGAATATTTTCCTAATTCATCAGCATCTGTTAAGGTTGAGACTTTATCTGATCACTACCTTGTAACTATTAATCTAGGCCTAGAGATTGGTCCTAGAACTCGACCTTTCAAGTTCTTCAAAATGTGGGCTGATCATGAGAACTTTCTAACGCTTGTAGCTAGAGCTTGGCAATGACAGAGTACTGGTTACATTATGTTTTAGGTGGTCTTTAAGTTGAAGATGTTAAAAGCTGACCAACAATCTTTAAATAAGATTGTTTTTAATGATATCTCTTTTAAAGTTTAGCAATTCTAGGAATTGGTTACAAATGCTCAATCTAAGATGCAGGTGGATCCAAGTAATGTTTTTCTCCAAGAGAAAGAAAGAGCTCTTTCTATCATTTGCGGCAGCTACATGGTGCTGAGGAGAAGTTCTATCAACAAAAGGCTAAGATGAAATGGATTAATGACGGTGATAGTAATACAAAAATTTTTTCACCAAATGATGAAGCAAAGGACTACTCATAATAGAATTTCCTCTCTTTGCCTAGACTCTGGTGAATTAGTAGAGGATCCCTGTTTCATATCAAGTGCTATTGTTGACTACTACAAAAATTCATTGGGTACTAACACTATAAGCAGGATGTCTATTAATAATCAAACTCTTGCTGATGCCCTTGTACTAACCCTATGCCCTTGTATTAAACCAACATCTTCTATTTCTTTATCCTCTGTCCTTCATTTACCAAATTTCTCGTTTAATTTAGTCTCTATGAGTAAATTCACGTGCACTTTGAATTGTTCTATTTCTTTTTATCCTAATTATTGTTTATTTCAAGATCTTACGACGAAAAAGATTATTGGTAAAGGACAAGAATCAGCTGGGTTGTATATCTTGAATACACCCGTTTCCCGTTCACTCATGTGTTCTAAGACTTCTGAATTATTCACTACACATTGTCGCTTAGGTCATCCCTCTGTCTTTGTTAAAACTGTTATACCCACATTTTTAACAATTTATCATCTTTTCATTATGAGTCTTGTTAGTATGCCATGACAAGACTTTGTTAAACTCAACCTTTTGTGCTAAAATTCGCACACAATTTAAAATTCCCATGCAATGTTTACGCAGTAATAATGCGAAAGAATACTTATCTCATTTGTTTCAAACTTTTATGAGATAGCATGATATTCTTCACCAAACCTCATGTGTTGATACACCCTCTCAGAATGGTGTTGAAGAGCGCAAGAATCGTCATCTTCTTGAAACTGCTCGTGCTCTTCTTTTCCACATGAAAGTTCCTTCTCAATTTTGGGCTGATGTCGTAACTACTGCTTGTTTTCTTATTAATCGTATGCCTTCTTCAGTTGTTCGAGGTACTACTCCATTTCATACTTTATTTCCTGATTCCTCTTTGTTCTCTATTCCTCCTCGTATATTTGGTTGTACATGCTTTGTTCGAGATGTCCGTCCACAACTTAGTAAACTAGAACCTCGATCTCTTAAATGTATCTTTTTAGGGTATTCTAGACTACAGAAAGGATATCGTTGTTATTCTCCTGACTTACAATGGTATTTAATCTCTATTGATGTTACCGTTTGGGAGGATGTTCCTTTCTTTTCCTCTTCCTCTCCACTTAACCCACAAAAAGAGACTGAAACCTTTCTGATCTACATTGTTCCTAGCCCTCTACAAGTTTCTACCTCTCTAGCACCAACCTCCATACCTCCTTCTCCACCTCCACTTCCTCCTAACCCACAGTTTGTAAAAGTGTATACTCGTCGTTCCCAACCTACTGGCTCATGTCCTACCCTAATCTCTCCATCTTCAGATCCTGATCCTCCTAGTATTGATCTCCCCATTGCTCTCCGTAAAGGTAAACATAAATGTGTTCATCTCATTTCCTCGTTTATTGCTTATAATCATTTGTCTCCACTTACTTGTTCCTTTCTTGCTTCGTTAGATTCAATTTCTATTCCTAAGACTGTTTCTCAAGCTTTAACACATTCTGGTGGAAAATGGCAATGATAGAGGAAATGAATGCATTGGATACTAATAGTACATGGATTTTGGTTGATTTACCGCCTGGAAAGACTGTTATTGGTTGTAAGTGGGTATTCACAGTTAAGGTTAATTCTGATGGGTCAATCTCCCAGTTGAAAGCTCG
>CANYBF011563436.1:0-11448 GCA_948192965.1 Dalechampia spathulata | reverse complement strand
ACATATTTAATATATCCATTTACCTTCTTACCCAAAATACCTTTTATTTGTATATACACTCAATAATACTCCAAAAATACCTTAAATTTAATCAATTCATCATATAATCTTAGTACTTTTCTATATAATCTTCATAACCATTTCTTTGTTCAGATAATCTTATCATTTTTCTATATAATTCCTCAAGCATATCTTTGTTCTTAGCCATAAGGTATAACATTCGTTTATACCCGTCTTTTCCTAAACATTATATAATTCATATTTTTTTTCGCTTATACATTTTTATCATCTATGCATAGATCGATTATCATCCTTACATCTAATATTCATTGATGTTGACATTCAATGATGATTCTATTTTCCTATTTTCATCTATTTTATATAGATGGACTACTTCAGTCTTAAACACATTGTAAAGCATATACATAAAATTAATCCATACTTTGACTCAAAGGTGCTCCGTTTTACCAAACCATCAACTTTGTTATTCTTCTCTATGCAACATCAATCTTAGATAATCCTTATCCATAAAAATCAATGGTTTAATAACATTATAACCTTTCATATAGTTTTTTTTTAAAAAATATTATGACATATAGTTATCCTTATCCATATAAAAATCAAGACATAATCATGTCATATATAATTTGTAGTTATGTAACTTCCTTAAATCTACGTGTATATATGCATACGTGAATAATACTAACCATGTGCATATATATATATATATATATTTATAGATGCTTGATTTATACCTTAATGTGCATAAAACATCATTTCTCTTATCTTTTTCCACGGTACATACACCTTATCCATATATCCCTATATATATACCAACATCAAAGAATTATCAATGATTCATCATCAATTATTTGCTTGTATATCGGCCATCTCACGTACATAGTATAATCCATATTCAAGTTAAATAGTACTTTGGTTTGAATGTGTTCTTTTTACCAATTCCATCAATCTTATTATCATTTACTATATAATATCAATTATCACATACTTTTATTTTTCAATCATATCTCATTAACCTATCCATTAAACTACTCAATCATTATCATAAATGTTATGTCATATAGTCATGCATAGTCCATTAGCCATATAAATTAAGCCAATTACATATTATATATATGGCATATTTTCATGTAGTTTCCTTATACTATAACAATTTTGTACATATACATATAGCGATATTTATATATATGCTTTAATCATTGATTTAATCATACTTAAATGCATACTATTTATCTTTTCTCTTATCTTCTTAATAAGGTGCATGCATTTATCTATATTTCTATGCATATTTGAATATCATAAATTTCTTGATATATCTTATGTTTAATTCATTATCAAGTACTTACTCGTATATCAGTTATCTCATGTATGTATCATGATTCAAATCCACCTTCACTATTGTTAATATCCATATCTCTATATAATCATACCTCCTTTTTATCTATGGTCACGGATTCCACCATTCAGCAGTAAAGACTTGGCTAGACTTTTCATTATATACTTCTTATTTTATAGACATCAAACAATATGATTCAGTAGAGCTAATCCATAGCTCTGATACCACCTTAACATGTTAAGCCTTTCTGTAGTGTGACATGCTCCCGTAGAATAACTAATGATCTCTAATACATGGAAACCACTATTTACTCTACAAGGGATACGTCAATTTTTTTTATATATCTACTTTATACAATACAAATTAACATTCATCTTAATTAATAACTTAAAATTTCATTATTAGTCATTTATCTTTCATGTTTTGCAACATATATTATTGCATATTAATTAATCATAAATCATAACTTAGTTTAATCATCTTTATACCTTAAGAAATAATACCAACATTTATTTTCATACCCTTTATTCATAATTGTTAAAATTTTATTATCTATAAAAGAAGACTCTTGCACATATAATAATCTTTACCCATCCATATCTCTTATGTTCTATATTCTTACCTTATACCTTAATAATATCATATACTTATTATATCCTAAATCCTTCACGATAAACTTAAATAAATTCTTAAGGATACTTCATTCAACTTCCTTTATTGCATTTAATATAATTTTATTAACATCTGTAAGTATATATATATTTTTGTTAATATCATCATTCAACTATATAACGTTTATATAGTATCATATAATTTCTGATTCCATACTTGATTAGCCTTTCATAACATAACTTTACTTAGCTTAATTATTCCTTTAATATCTCAGTATGTATATATATAATCATGTAATAATCATTCACTAAGCTTTGTTCAATTTAATTATATATATATCCTTATTATTCTTATCTTAACATTCTACTTACATATGACCATATATATATATATATATATATCTTACGTCTTGTGAAAGTTACTTCACCATTTTCATTAAGTAAACCTTAGGTCATACTCTTTTTATTTATTTGTCATTACTAAAACAAATAAGTTAAAAAAACTTATAAACTATACGTCATCATCATTTTTTTTAACCACACTTCACATATCCTTAGCTTATGTTCTTAATATAAGATTCCATCTTATAATACAAATGCTTCATAAAACTCATGTCATAATTTAATTAAATCTTATTCTTTGCTCATCTTTAAACCTTATATTATCTTATCTTTTGCTTTGTTTAAATCATTAAATGTTATATCTAAACTTCCCACTTATATAATTAGTAATTATTTTAATAAACCTTTTATAACATTAATCATATTAAATTCATAATTCCATATTAGTCCCATATATGAAAATTACCGTCACCACTATGCATTTCTCACTTTAACGTTCAATTTAATTCTCATTCTTAAATCTTACTTAAATTAACTTTACATCATCAATTAATTTTTTTATCATTTATGCTCTTATTAATCATTACTGCATGCTTTCAAATCATCCACTCAAGCCATATTAAATGCCCCTTTATTCTTATTCATATTAATGTCCAAACCTTATCTTATCCTCATTTTAATAATTCAGTTCCCTCTTTAATATATAGCCATACTTCAATCTATCAATCATAAGAATTATTGATCTTATCTTTTATTCATTTAATCTAAAATAATAAATAACTTAATGAACTTAAATCTTAATTAAAATCTCTTAATACCATTGACTAATAACCCTTTTTAAGCTTCCAATTAACACTTAATTTTCTTAATTATATATTCATTTGAGACCATAACTTTAAAATGGCCATAAACTTAAATTTCATTTCTTAAATAATTAAAATATCATGCTTAAAATTTGTATCCATAAGTTATGCCGTATAACCTCCTTTAATCCATCTAAAAATGCAAACTTTGTATCAATTCTTAAGTCTTAATTAAATCATTAATCTTATGAAAACCATATCTTTAAATCTATATCCTTAACTTCTAAAATCAAACATAACTTTTAACCCAACTTTATATCATTTTAAAACTTAAATTTTATTAATCTATTCTTAATTAAAAACTTACATATTTTAACAGAAGCTTTTAACTTACCTTAATCTCATCATTTTGCTTACTTTACCTATCTTATGCATTCGGCAAGGTAGGAGAAAATGCAACACCAACACCAACACATGCCACATTCACTATAATCACTCTTTTACATCACTAAAAATTTTTTCTAAGACTCAAATCAAAACTAAAACTCTAAACTCCTCATCAAACATTCGGCCTTCACAAGAGCAGCCCCCAATCAATTCGACCAAGACATTATTATAGGTACAAATGCATAAATCTAACAATTTAACAATAAAAATATACTAACCTTTCAACAAAACTATACTAAAAACTGTAATAAACTTTGATCCTTTTTAAGAGTTGTATCCATTCTTCTCACCAATGCCTCATTAAGCCTTCATAACTTCATCTCTAACCCAAAAACACACATGCATGTTACAATCCATCACAGAAATGGTGTCTAAATGTCTTTTGGGTTGCGGCTTAAAAAGAAAACCTCTTGATTCTTATGGTTTCAATCTTTGTTTTGTAAGAACAAAGTCATATGCTCGGCATTCATGGGAACAAAATGAAAATGGGTATGTTTTGGCTTAGCCATAAAGATTACCTTAACTCAAACATTGAAGTTCAAAGAGAAAAGAAAGAGAAGGGATTACGGTTTAGCTTAACAGATGGAGAATGCTTCGGCTTCTTCATGAAAGATAAGAAAAAAATAGAAATTTCTTGTTTCAAACTTAAAGAATACGTATAGAACTTGATTTAAGCTTGAATTTAGGAAAGAAAAGAAGAAGATTGAGACATGGTATGGGTTTTTCCTTAAAAAACAATGAGGAACCACATGAAAAATCAAGAAGAAATTTGAAGGAAAGAGGAGAATGGAAAGTATAAGGGTCAGCCAAAGTGAGGAAGGAAGTGTTAGGTTATCTCAAATGACCTATACAATAGCTTTTGGTTTGTAAGAGATAGGACAGACGCAAAATAAGACCATACACACTCATCCAAGTGATTCTTTCCTTCCTTAACTCTTTAATACATATTTGAATATGTATAAATTTCATTTTATTTCTTTAAAACCCTTCAAATACATATTAATGACCTCAATACATCATAAATATGAATTTAACATCACTAATACTCTCCATACATATTTAATTATCAATATATTTGCAATAGATCAATTAAAATACCTTATTATTATTCTTTTTGTTTTTCTTTTTTTTCATAATAAATAAAATATAATTTCTCACTTCCACATCATCAATCCATTATTTAATTTATATCTTACATACTTCTTAATAAATCAATAATTTAATTTCCACATTCCTCCTTTTTATTTCTTAATTAAATTAAACTATACTATATTCATTCTATCATATGCCTAATGAATATCTTAATATTATTCTAATTTATCAATTAAATGCTCACTTTCACTTAATTATTCAATACTCTAATTTATGACATCATCATTGAATTCTAAATTCCTTTATTCTTTCTCTTATATTCTATAAATCTTATGATAAATAAACCATCTTAAACATACATATTTAAAATATTTAATATTTTCCTTATCAAAACTATCAATAAATTTCCATACGCATATATTGACTCGTATCTATTTCATACATATAATTTATTTATACAATCCCTAATAGTAATTTATTAAATTATACATTCTCTTAATACAATCATACTTTATCTTAATTCCCGTTTTACATGCATTTCCATGCATAATTTATTTCACCATGATATTCGTGCATTTTAATCGATCGATTTAATTTTTCATGATCAAACTTATTTTTAACATTTGATTTATTCCAAAATCATCTTATCATCTTCCCTTGATCGTAATACATATATTTGATCCTTTTCATATATTTATAAAATATTACCCTAAAATGCACATTTTCCCGTAATCCGATAATATCGTCTAAATTTTAATCATACATAACATAATTTCCACCAATTAAATCATGAGTACTATATGAACTAAAATTGAGAATGTGACATAATCATTTAGAAAACTAACCTTTAGAATTGAACATCTCTCAATGAACAAGCATTCTATAATCCAACTCTCGTTGCAATCATAAAGCAGAGGCTTGTTTCCAAAATGAAACTTTATAATTAAACACTCATAGCAATATTAACAAAGCACAATCAGTTATCCTAACAAGGAATTTAGAGATCAAATCATACACAAAGTACTTAGCTACTCATGGCTAAAGAGAAAATACAAGAAGAAAAGAGGAACAAAGAAGAACACTATACAAAAGTTTACCCTAAGGACTGCATTGTTGTTTTCTGTAGATGGTCTCCTCCTTCAACCCTAGATGCCATCCTCCTTTTATGCTTTGAGTGGGGGTCCTCTAGCTTTAACTTCAATTTGTTTGTATCCTTGCTCATCTTGCTGATTTCTTTGCCCATAAGGTCTCCATTAAGGCTTTTTTTTATTCCCCCCATGGATCCCATTTTCCCACTCAATCTTTTGTAGATTTTGGGCTTTAAATGACTCATAATCAAGAAGTCACGATTGTGACTTTGCAAGTCATGATTGTGAGTTGCTTGTTTGATGGTGCTCGGGCTCTCTTCCTTCTATCATGATTGTGACTTTGAAAGTCACAATCGTGACTTGACTTGGCTCCTTTTTCCTCTTAACATAACTTCTATTACGATCATGACTTTGAATGTCATGATCGTGATTTACTCCTTAAAGTCCCACAATGCTTCATTTCTGTTCTGTTACTTCTCTAACACTACACACTCAACAAACTCATCAAATTCTACTAAATCAAAGTAAAAATGTAACAAAATGAACATCAAACACTAATTACAAATGACTAAACAAGCATGGAAATTGACATACATCAACATCCCACACTTAAATCTTTGCTTATCTCAAGTAAAATAAAACAAATAAAAGTTACAAAATAAAGAAATTATGATATACTCATGATATGGCAATTTGCATTTGTTAGTTTAGGCATCCTTAACTAGCAATCAGTCCTCTTTATGTAACTTTGTCATAAAATTAGCAAATCATTAAGTATTAAAAAACTAAAAATGTTTAACTCAGATAATCAAGCCCAATCATTCATACAATTGCACTATTGAACATAATACAACTCCCCATTTTTTGCTTAGACATGAAGTGTGAGTAATTCTTTAAACTTGCCTTGATTTGAGGATTATAAGGTTCTATTCTTTTCTTTTTGTTTTGCTTTAGTTTTCAATTTGACTCTTGTTTGAGAGGTAGGTTTTTTAGCTCGAGTATCCGACACTTTTGGTGATGATCCCCAGTTACTTAACATTCTACCTACACTCGAATGGCTACTAGCACTGATCATATCACTACGACCAATTTTGGGTACCCCTAGTGACAATGGAACAGTTAGTCTTTTTGCCCTTGTCGGCTTATTATTTCTCTTTTCTTTTTCCCTTAATCATTTCCTCATTGTTTTATATTTGAATTTACACATATCAAATATCTCAACAGTTTCTAAAAAGCTATACTCTATTTTATAGTGCAGTTATAGAAGGATTAAGCTTATTATCTAGGCTAAACATTTGTACCTTTTACAATATCTGCTAATTTGCTAAGTTTATGAGAAAGTTTCCAAAATCAATATGATTACGAGTTATTTATGTCCATCTTCCAAATACGTATGCCCTATATAAATAGTCCTATTTTCTCAAAACACACACATTTACTCATGAATACATGTAAAGTAAAGCAAACAGTCATGACAAACAAGTAAGCAAAACAAGGTAAACAAAACAAATGCCAGCATCCTCACACTTAGAGAACACATTGTCCTCAATGTGAAAACACATAGCATAATAGAAACATAAGAAGACACATAAAATAAACAGATATGAAAACACATAAAATATAAAGAGAGAGTTGGAATTTCAGTTACCTGAGGGTGGAGGCGAACTTGGTGGCAAAGGAGTTGGGGAAGGCACATTGATGCTTGAGAGCTCAAAGAATCTCAATAATTTTCTTCATTGATAGTGTTGTTCTTTGTGTATTTCTGTGACTGTAGCTTCCATTCTAGTGAGGCGAGCCGCATTCTCAGCATTGCCCTGCTCAATCCTCAACAGCAGCTCTACTATGGTGTTATCTGCTGTAGCTCCTGCTACCTGTGGGTGCTCCTCCTACTCCTTATGGTGTTGCTACTCCTGTGTCTATTCCTTCTCCTCAATAGCACCTTCCTCTTCCTCCTCTTCCTCATCAGTGGTGTCCACCTTGAGGTGCCTTTGCTTAACGCCATCTCGGTTGCCATAGGCTTTGAACTGTGCACCTTGCTTGTAGGTGAGCCCTGCATCCTACAAATACTTGGCAGAAAATCTCTTGGATGGCAAGAGGGTTAAGTCCGATATCTCAATGTCAAAATAATCATCAATTATCGTAATCAAATGTCTTGATCCTAGCTTTCTACTATTGGTCTCGCCATCCATTGAAACCTTTTCATAAGGTGAAAGATAATGCAGTAAGGTCAATCATTTAGCATGCACCACATGGGAAAGAGTTCGTAAACAGATACTTTATTGTTTTCTATCTTAGCAAAGACAGAGACAGCCATATACTTGTGCAGTAAAATAAGAATAGGGTCCTTAATAAGAAGGGTAGGAGCGTTGTGCGCATTATAGGGTATTTGGCCTCCTGTGATTTCATTCTAGAAGGCCTTGGATCTAAAGTCAGCATGTGAAGAGGTTAGCCCCAATTGAGGGAGGTTTAAGACATCCTCAATCATTTGATATGTCATCTCCATAGTTTTCCCCCTCAGCCTAAATTTAATTCTTCCTAACCTATTGTCCACTAGCTCATAGGTTGTGTAGAACTTATAAGTGAGTTCCTTGCATACAGGGGGCTCATCAACCATAAAATTACCTTATCCCAGCTTGGAAGTGAATGCCTTCAAGGGGCTTAGAGCCTCAAGATGCTCCATCAAGTTCCAATCAAAATAACAAGGGAGGATGAGTTATTTCTTACAAAGTTGCTTGTATTTCCTACCCTTTTCTGGCAAGCGGATTGGAAATGGGGCTCTGTATTGCTCTGCAAGGTCTAGGTGTGAATGTGAGAAAGTGGGAGCTTTACCTTTGTCTTGTAGGCATTTAACAATGTGCTTAACTCTTCTAGACATCCTGCAAATAATATCAAAATCAATTTCAATCAAAGGAAGGAATCAAACAATCAGTTAGAGTGTAATCTAGGGTCGGTCACGATCATGACTTTCAATTTTACTTCCCCCTTTTTTTCATTCTTGCAATCCAAATGGTAAAACTTATAATCTAACAGCAAAATTACAACCTAAATCAATAAAACATTAAACAATCATGTCCCAAAGCATTCTCAAAACATCACAAATGATTCCCCTAATCAAAACCTAAAATGTCAAAATGCAACATTCAAGAATAAGAGAGAGAGAGCAAAGGAACTTACTTGTGAATGGATGATGATTGATGGTAAAAATGCAGCAAAAACAAGTAATCTAATGTGTAAATAGCAAGAAATTGAAAGAAATCAAGTTTAGGGGGAAGGGAGAGCATTTTGGAACTTTGGGCAAGTGAAAAGTTATATTTTGGAAGGCAAACTCTCCCATTTTATACTTAGAAAAAAATTCTAGAATTTGAGTTTTTTTGAAGTTGCTGTCACGATCGTGACTTGCCTTAGAAAAATTTTTCTCACTTTGCTGAAAAAGTTTCTATCACAATTATGACTTTAAATGTCACGATCGTGACTTGCCTTAGAAAATTGTCATCTTGCCTTGTTTGCTGGCCAAACATTCTGTCACGATCGTGACTTGCCTTAGATTTAAAATTCTTTGGCTCGTCACATGCTCAACCTTCTGTCATGATCATGACTTATAATGTCACGATCGTGACTTCCCTTATTCACCATTTTTATTGCATTTTTCTTTACTTTTCTTTTCCTAATGGTTAAAACACATACTATTAAACTTAACAACATCATTTTATACTATGAAAACATGAATTAAAAATGCCCAAACACCTTAAAAATCACACTCAATACAATTAAGACTTGGAACTACAAATAAAAACGTGCTAACATGTTAAGTTTAACGTTATCAGCTAGACTTTACCTGCTTCACAGTTCATTTCAAGGGTGTTATATTTGTTGGCTTGTGAGTCAAACCTCCTAGGAAGATTTTATATCTCTGACCATTCACCTTGAATGATTCTCCATTATCATTTTATAGCTCAAGTACTCTGCTATCAAAAACCTGTTGCACTTTGAAAGGACCACTCCACCTTGATTTGAGCTTTCCAGGAAACAATCTCATCTTGTAATTAAACAATAGCACATTATCACCAACTTTAAATGATTTTACCTTAATGTATGCATCATGCTAGTGTTTGGTCCTCTCCTTATATAGCTTGGCATTCTCATACGCTTGGTGTCTTAATTCCTCCAATTCTTGCAGTTGCAGTAGTCTTTTATCTCCTGCCTTATTCAGATCATAGTTTAGATGCTTGATTGCCCAATATGCTCTATGCTTTAACTCGATAGGCAAATGACAGGCTTTACCATAGACCATCCTATAGGGGGTTGTTTCTATAGGAGTCTTGAATGCTATCTGGTATGCCCACAGTGCGTCATCCAGCTTTACTGCCCCGTCTTTCTTGGAACCGTTAATTGCCTTCTCCAAGATTCTTTTCAGCTCTTTGCTTACCACCTCCACTTGTCTGCTGGTCTGTGGATGGTATGTTGTAGAGACTTTATGATGCACATTGTACCTTTTAAGCATGGTCTCCAATTTTGAATTGCAGAAATGTGCTCATCCATCAGTGATGAGTGTTTTGGGGACCCCAAACCTGGCAAATAGTTTCTTGATGAATCTGCTAACCACTTTACCATCATTGGTTGGACTGGCCACTGCTTCGGCCTATTTGGAGACATAATCAACCCCCGCCAGTATATATTTGTTTACCATGGATGTGGGAAACTGTCCCATAAAGTATATGCCATAAACGTCAAATATTTAAACCTTTAGGATCAAAGATTGGGACATCTCATCCCTCTTGGAGATATTCCCGGTTCACTGACATTTGTCATAGTGAAGCACATAATCCCTTGCATCCTTGAAGATTGTCGGCCAGTAGAAACCACATTCTAGCACTCTACTAGCTATCTTATTTGCATCATAATACCCTACATAAAATGAATCATGACATTATGTTAGTATGTGTTGGTTTACCATATGATTAAGCAGCGGAAGAAATTTAAAATTTTATTTAGAATAGCAAACCAAGAATGGATCTTTGCATCAAAACACAAGAAAATCCAAGATTAGATGAGATATGGCATAAAGAACAGTAACTCTTACTTTTCAATGTGGATCTCCTTTGTTCTTAATCTCTATATCATTTATGATTGTAGCAAACCAAAAACCATAAAAATAGGCAGCCTCCAATAGTATCCACATGCAAATAAAGAAGTCCAAGCAAGCAACCAATTGCTTCTATCTCCTTTCCTATGAACTAACAAAGAAAAGAAGAAAACTTATGGAATTTTTATCTTCCCCACAATTGATTTTATGAATGCTGAATTCTTTTCCTTAGAGAGGAGGTCTAATCGGAAAAAGGAAGAAAATGAAGAGGCTTAACCTAATTTTGAGTCATAACATTGTATTTATACTCAAAAAATTAGGTTAAGCTGAAACCCTTTCAGCTTAAGTTAAGTCAGGGCCCACTTGTGACAAATATGGTAAGTGACTTTTACTTGCCTTGTCATAGCCCAACTTGAACCTTATGAACTTATAAACATTCAGAGTCAAGTCCATATGTCTTAGGTTTATTTCCATAAGTGTTTTACAACTTTTCCCAAAAGTGCAAAAACTGCCCTTTTAGCTTGTTTCCTTATTTGTAAGTGTGTGACCTTTTGGGTTCCTAATATGTTGGCAACATGCTAAATCTCATATTTAGCATGTAAATCATGAGTGGTATCTAGTTATA